>PHNY01071939.1:12322-25270 GCA_003724115.2 Anethum foeniculum
CGCACTCCCAAACAGAGCCATAGAAAAATTCAATCAATAATCTTAATTTTTAAAAAATTACAATGAACATTCACAATTACAATAGTAAATAAAATAATTTGAAGTTAATATTTCCTAACTCAGCACAAGCATGCGGACACACGGTACTCCATGAAAAAAAAGGGAGAGACGAGAAATACATAGAAGTGGGCAGGGCACAATATAAACGCCCCAATTGGTGTTGGATACCCCTTGGGCTACCCAAAATGACGACCACTACCACAAGCGCCCAGCAGAAAGGGGTAAAAAACCAGCCTGACAAAACCCTAGCTAATCAAACTCAAACTGTTGCTCTGCATTCCATCACAGACTCAGCTACTACTAGTACTAGTAGCATTACTGACAAAAAGATTCAAACAGCTGATCGCTTCGGTATCCCCGTTCAGCTCTCTGAACAAGAGAAACGTCATTCTCGCTCTCACAGGTACATCTCTCTATTAATGATTCAATGATACAAACACGGCCTTGGGGAATTTGTTTCTATATACTAAATTTATGAAGTTAATAATTCATAGTTGTATCAGCAGCGGGATGAATTTTTTTTTTTTCTCCTGCTGTTTCGATATGTTTATGCTCTACACTCATACTGGACAAGCATTGAAACTTCCGTACCTTTTATGTTCATTTTATCAAAAGAAAAAAAAATGTTTCGTTTTAGCAGTAGATAGCTTTTCGGTACTTGCATAATGAATTTACTAGTGTCCCTTGTGGAATTTACTTCAAGGTTTCTGAAAAAAGTGCTTACACGTAATATGTGACAATTAGTTATTCCTTCTTTTCTTTGATTAGAGGAGCACATAGCTTGTTGCTTTTGTAGGTATTTATGATTTTCTTCCCTAAGCTTGAAAGAATGCTGTTGTTTCATTTCCGCTGCATCACTAACTCAAATATTTGATTGTAATTGATCCGTTGTGTGTAGGTTTGGCACTGGTTCCGGCTTGAATGGGTCAGATGAGATGAACAAATCTGAGAAGGACAAGAGGAAGGCTAGAGCAGATAGGTTGATTAATTTCTGTTAATTTACTATGGATTAACTTACATATTACTTTACTTATTAAGATGTTCGGTCAGTGAATTATAATATTTGTCATGACAATTTTTTTAACCCTGATCCTAGATTTGGGCTGGAGCCATCTATACCAGCTGAGGAAGAGAAGAAGAAGAAGGCAAGGCTTGCCAGGTTCGCTCCAGTTGTAAAAATGGATTCAGTAGAAGAAGAGAAAAAGAAAGCCAGGGCGCTCAGGTTTGTATCATAAAAATATTATAAAGTGTTAAAGGTGTAGAACTTTTATGTACATATATATATATATATATATGTATTTAGCAATGACGTGATTTACTGTTTTAAATCAATTTCTTATGCTCTTAAACAATATCATGCAGGTTCTCAGAGCTGTCAAGCTCGTTGTCTGGTGCTAATAGTAAGGGAATTGGAGCGGTAGGTCGTTTCTTACCTGGTTATTGATATGGTGCATAATATACATTCTTCTTCTTCTTATTTTTTTGCTAATTGATATAGTTTTTTATGGTTGAATTTTATTTTTAAAATTGAAGGCAGTTGTTTCTAACAAAGGTGGAGGCATGTGAAGACAATCTCTTTGATTATATGGTAAAATTTGATTTGAGAAGTAGTTAACTGTTTTTATAGACTTCTTTTGCTTATCACATAGATATTAAGATATATGCCTGTATCTGTCAACAGAGATATACTAACTTGTATGTTGCCATTCTCAGCTTAGAGACTCAGTTTTGGTCATGTAGCCTCTACGTTTCGGTGGCATAGAAGCTGCTGTAGCATAGAAAGGAGGGGAAGTGTACAATCTCTAAACACTTAGGGGTAAACTTTGGCAGAGCAAGAGCCTATAATACAAATGTCTTTCTCATTTTGTAAAGACCAAGCTAACTGATGGAATGAGGGATATAATTGTTGTAGTAAATCTTTTGTCATCCTATTTTAAGATTTAGTTGTTGAATATTTGTATATGGTATCATTAATATTCTGGTAATGTTAAAATAGCTGGTAGTAGTTGTAATTATGATAATACTCACAGCTGACGGACGTAACTATCACATTCCTGATGAATTTTCAGAAGATGAAAGTCAGTGTTAATCACATTCGTGATGAATTTTCAGAAGATGAAAGTGAGTGATAAAAAGAAGAGATGAAAGTGAGTCACTACAGCAATGTATCGATGAAATTGGCATGTACTTATGTAGTGACTCGATAAGAAGCATCTTTTTAGGAAAATTTAGCAATGTATCGATGAAATTGGCAAGTACTTGTGTACTTATGAAAGGAAAATGATTTGCCAAAGTTTAGAACCATGGACATGGAACAATGCAATTTCATATTGAGATGCGGTGTAGGGACTTGTGTATACAATGCAGATTATTTATAGCAGAAACTTGATCTAACTGGGATGTTATACCACTTCCAATTGTTGAACAAAACTTTGATTTCAATTGGTGGATAAGCCGAGGTCTTGTTGCAAGCTCTTGCTTATTTGTTTGCCCGGCCAACAAACTTTAAAATTATTTATGAACTCTTAAAATTTTATAACCAAAAAAAAAAAGAGACGTTCCACTTCCAAGTTCCCAATAATTTCTCTGCTAAAGTTGTAGTTACATACAAGGGACCTCGGAAAGTAAGTTCTAATAATTGTGAACTGTACCACGCAAGAGGTTAAAATCTAGATCAGAACCTCTTCAATCTTTCCTGACACAGAATACAAGTGATTCAGATGTCAACTGGAAATCGTTTTATCACAATCCGATAACACTGGATTATGGTTGCATCTTGAATACTGATACCCAACAAACAGAAGAAAGGATTCATAGAAGGTATGAACTAGAGAACATAATTTAAGGGCTAAATAAAATCACCAACCACTACATCTATGAATCATTCTGATTTCCGAAACCTTGTACGGTTGTACCTACATTGGCATTACATTAATATTACCTAAGCTTTTCTGATATTTTCCCAGTTTCTTAGTTTGTATTCATACTAGAAATGAACATACGAAACCAATGAATAATGTTAACTACGACTTGGTAAGCCCAGTAACTCCTCCACCTGCTTTGATATTACATGTAGTACCACGAGACGGTACCCTATTCATCAGATGAGAATCCAGAAATACGACAATGACTGTGATGTCGTCATGAAAATGTCTCCTCACTCCTCTATCAATCTTCTTCAGGTCCGAGTATCTCATTTCTCTTTTCTTTGCAGCTATTCGAAGTGCAGCTTTAACAAGTCTCCTTGCAATTCCCTGCAGATGAAAGGGAGCAGTCTTTATCAAAAAAGAGACCTAAAAATTGAATACCATATTTTACTTTGTGCAAATGTACTTTTAAAGCAGTGTTTGGTACAAGTTATAGGCTAGAGTACTAAACACCAACACCACATAAAAAGTTGGTTGATTAATTACATGCTTACAAGTACAAACTATATTCAAGTGACTCTAATTTAAAATTTGACCAAGTAAAACGCCTCGAAAGTAAAATGGTAGTAAACACTGAAAACTTACATATCGGGGGTAATTGTGTACAATATCAACAGCCTCTTGGTTACTAAGATGCTCCCACAAACCATCTGATGCAAAGATGAGAAACTGATCCTTGGCGTTCAGTTTGTGTATAAATATTGATGGCTCAGCATTTAAAATTGGTTTTTCAAAAGGCTCAGGCAGTCTAAACTTGGCCAATAGAGGCTCCCTATTAAATTCTGACTTCTTCAGATAGGCATCCCCGATGGATCTTGATATCTGAAAACAGAACATAAAGAAATACAGAATTACAATTTTTCAATAATCAGTAAAGGTGAACCTTCTTAACAGGAATACTATTTGACATCGCTTGTGGTGCCAAAAGCTGGACCATTCTATTATAAGTGATATCAGCTGTCAAGCAACCGGGCACCAATGACTTTCAAAGTAGGCTATTTAATTACTCTATAGAAACCACTTTAAGAGGAGATTGCAATGTTCTTTGAGAAGTCTTCAGCAACAAATTTATAGAGTTTTAGTGGTAGTCTAAATGTCGGGATAGTGCAGTTAAAAACCATTTCTTTCACCAATCACTACCCAACAATTGCAAGAAGAGATAATAAAAATAGCTTAATTCTTTTGATATAATAGAACCTTAGTTCTATTGGTATACCATAATTAAAGAAGAGGACAATATAAAAGTACCTGTATGATACCCTTCACACGCCAAACTCTATGTTTTAGAACCACAATTTGTGAATCATTTGGATGCAATGACCGCAGCTCATCTCTAATAGATTCCTCGCTCGCATTGTGCTCTGTTGATAGCTGTATAGCCATCACGCCTCTGACAAGCTTATCAGCCCTCCCTAATACCATTCTAGAGTCACCAGCATTGGCTACATACAAGAGTCCATCGCAAATGACCCCAACCAAACAGCATGTCCCCACTGAAGCAATCTGTGGCTTAGTGAGCCATTGCTCCCTTACAAGAGATAGGAATTCTTCTTCTGTTGCTAAGTAGGCCTTTTTTATAACAGATGCAGATACCTCTTGATGTTCAGAAGCAAATTCTGAAATACAGACCAGATAATATTTAGGACTTCAGAGCATAGAAAAAAGTAAATATAGCTATCATGGTTAAAATTAGTTTTCAATGCTTATGTTCCAGAGATAGTTTAGAATCAAAGCCGTGTCACTCAGTATACTGATATGATGGATAAGTTAGTCTAAAAGCAAGTTGCTACTGAATTACAGGTACATCATGGACGATTTGATTGCTTTTTTGATGCAAGCTCGACTCGAGTATCTTTTGTTTAATTCAAAGCCAGTCATCTTATCAAGAAAGGAAAAACATTCTTGTACTATATCAATTAAATATAATTCTTTAGTAAAGTTCTATACCAGGCATTCCACAAGGGGACAAGGGGAGTTTAACTATATAACAGAAGCTTGTACGTGGAGCCTGCATGTTGCATGCAATGTGATTTTGCAGGAGAGAGCTTCAATGTGTACCATGTGACCTATGTGCTCACACAGATTCACAAGAAAGTTTTCATATAAAAATTACAAGTTCTGTTGTAATAATCATTTTTCTTATCACATATCTGAACCTTTTGAAATGGAGGTTTGAATTTCATATTTCTAGTGATTATGTTAACACATCACCTTTTGAATCATCTAGCTCATCATGAGAAATTCTCGGTTATGTCATATAGATGCTACTAACAAATTGCAATCCAGAAGTACTACAGAGAGTCATTCAATTTGTTATAGTTTGAGTACCAATTCTATAGCACAAACAAACACAATTCGAGTGCAAGGTAAACTTTTAAGATATATTATAATCAAATCAAAAAGAGCAATTCAAAGTAAACGAGAACGTACTCTTAAGATTAGGGAAGAGGTTATCATTTACAAACCGTGCCGCCTCTGGTCCTCCATGCCCGTCATATACCCCAACGAATGTCCCCAAAGGGCCAGACTGTTGTGAACTCAAAGGACCAGATACAAGTTGACTATGATCCTCCACTAAATTATTAGCCTGAATTACTGCCATCGAAAATTCTCCGTTTACATGGGATCCTAAATCTTTATACCACATCAATCCATTAGTCCGCCCATTGGCATCCCCACCACCTCTACGACTTCCATCACCCTCCACAGACGGTTTCCAACAAGGTTTAATCATCATTTCCTCTTAATCTCTTTAATCGATATCCAACCAGTTGAATATATACCAAAAAAATAGCCAAACTACAAATTATATATCCATCAAACTCTGTACTAAATTACACAAAAACAAACCCCACACCTAAATATAATATATATTATCCAAATGATCCAGCAAACAATAAATTCATTAAATCAAGCCTGAGCTCTAACTTTTGTTTATGCTCCAAACCCACAACTTGAATTCTTGATACAATATACCCACCAGCACTACAAAACTCTGACACCATTAATATGTAACAAAACTACAAAATTCAAGAAAGAAAACCAAATGGGTATGGGCTAATTCTAACCAAACAATTGTCTCTCAAAAGATTATAATAAAGCAATGATTTTTATTCTGAAAAACAAGAAAATACCTTGAACCTTGGTTTATTATTTGTGGGCCTTCCCTTAGCTGTACAAACAACCCATTTAGATTTGATTGTGACAGAGTTTGTTCATGGATCAGAGAAATAAAGGGGTGTGATCAGAAATAAGATAACAAAAAAAAAAAAAAAAGGGTTTTTGAGAAATCTTTAGTTAAACATTTGTGTCAGATGAGATCTTAGATGAAAAATGATGGGGTGGTGACCAAATTCAAGATAGATACACATGTATTGTGTGTATAGAAAAAAGTTTGGATTTTTATTCAATTCATTAACAAACTGGTGCTGCTGATGCACACCTTGTTGTCTTGGTATATATATATTGGTATGAACCAGACCCTGTTTCCTATCTTGTTGTTTTTAATAATGTCAATTTCTCTCACTTTCTTGTTGGTTACTTTGTTTTTACATGTGGTTTATTTTAGGGGTTTACATATGGCTCCCATTTCTGAATTTAGCGTTTTGTGAAGGGTAGTCCATTTATTTAGGCAAAATTTGTTAGCAATAATATTAGGTATTTGTGGTAATTCCTCTATTTTATTCCCTAACATCATGCTTCGAAAATCCAAATTATTCTATGTTTAAAAAGCAAACTGTTGAGATTGACAAAGAAGAGGTAGGTAAATGACCATTTCAATTCAATTCAATCCTTATGACAAAAGTACTTCAATCCTGCTTAGTATAGGTAGATGTTGTTGAGATTTGATAAGTAGAACATATCACATTCAAGGAACTTGTGGAAAAATATACGACCCGTACAAAAATCAAACCGAAAAATGTAGTTGTGCTGAAGAATTGAACTGAAATACGTATGACGATCAAATTTTAAACAAGATTAGTACAGACAACATAACATATTTAAAAATTAAACCAAAAAATATGCATATACGAGAATCAAACCGAAAAAGATGGCAAATGCGAGATTCAAACTGGAAAAAATAAATAACACATCCAACACGAGGATGGAACTGAATTTTTACTTTGCCTTAGGACTCTGCAGTAATAATTTTTAAGCAAGTTGCAATATTATTTCTAATGCCCAAGTTGCACATTAGAGAAAAATTTCATTTCTAGACTACTACTAGGCTTATCAAAGGTAGAAAACTGTTAAATAACTTTGAAGATGGCTATTAAGCAGGTTCAAAATTAGAGAAACATATGTTATGATAAAAAATATTGAACATTGATAACAGTTAATTTTTCCTGCTAATATTATGCAAGAATCACATCAGTTAGGTACAATATTTGTACAGATAAATGGCACCCCATAAGAAAAGGGTACAATAATATTTCTCTGTACTTGCTCCATTTGATGGTCTAAATTCACTGGATACTCTCACTAGTTGCTTCCTAGTGGGATAGTAATTATTGTTTCTTATTATTCTCAAGCTATTCTTTGGTCCAAATATGATAACAATAATAGCTTCAAATTGACTGATCACAATTCAATCTTCACTTGGAAATTGACCTCTCACTCCCCCATTATATTTATGCCAAACGACTTAATATCAACAGGATACACTTGACTGAAAGCTACTAAAAAGAATCGTGTTTATTAAAAAGAAGAAAGCAAAGAAACTTAAAGCTAAGAAAGAGTTGAAAGCTTGACTGACAGATTAGTAACAGAAGAGCCTTCAATACAATGGTGTGTGCATACCATTATACCACAGGGTCTGATTGGCATTATCATATTGTTGTTCATAATCCCATTTGGTGTCTGCATATCAGATTGTTCTATTTAGCTCGAATGCGAGTTAATCATCTGATAGACTGATAATGTGTCTGCATATCAGATAAAGACTGTCACTGATGATAAATTATCATCAAGGTTCAGCTAGACTAATGCAGGATTATAAATTGATAGTATCATTTTACACTTCTCTTATTACATTGAACACGTAATCACGGAAGAAGAGGCTATTGTTCCCCCACATCATAGGAACAACAGGGACATGCAATTATTTCTTGCATTGATTTTAAACCCTTGGCAGGAACAATTTGTTGTGATGTTTTCGATACAATATAAGTAGACATGTATAACACATTATGGGCTGAATGCTTGAATGTAGTACTTTAAGGACAGACCAATAAGCATATAGTTATGTAGTCTCAGCTAGTTTGTCTACAGGATAGATCCGTTCTTGTTTCTGCCACAAAATTTCATCTTCTTCTTGAATAATCTATCAGGGAGATCACCACAAAGAGAACTAGATACAATTCAGAGTCTCCATGCTTTCTTAAATACTCGTAGGGCCCTGCTATTTGGACGCTATATAGTGATAATGCCATATTTCTGAAGTGACCAGACTTTCAGTAGTGTATTCTACAAAGCAACAACCCAACAATGTGATAACACTTACATATTTTTTATAAGGGGGGCTGTTTTATTGAGTGGACCTATCTCAAAATGAAATAAGCCAACATCTGCCCCGTATCATGTGATCAACATCCACGGAAAATAGCTTTGTTGTGACATAGGACCGGTTCAATTGGGAATTGACTTCCCTCAGTCACACTCACTGTAGTTACTTACCAGTGAGCACCCTAGTCCCTACCATGCCTTCGCAACTGGAACTCCTTCTGCATCTAATGATAACCAAACATTTTTTGCAGGCGAATGCTTGATCACATAGTTACAGTCTAGCGTCAATGAATGAATGTTATTGTTATTTGTTAAGTTACCAGTTCTCCATAAACCTCAAGGTGACAAGGTTTTAGAGGAGAGCTTAATTATAAGATCATCTATTCTTTCAACACTTCCTTTCATTATCTTTGGGGCGATGATATGACATAATGTCCGTCCAAAATATATATTTGTAGGAGGAAATCAAAGTCGGGAACTTTCGCAACCCAGTGACCTGATATCAGATTAATTTCTTAGTAACTCTCTTACAGAAGGCTTTAATACGACTATATATTCTCTTTACAATGTCAAATTATTAGTTATCCTGAACCTCAAGGTGGATTTAATAGGATCGTAGATTCTCTTGACAGTTACATAAACGAATAATCTCGTCAAACGAATAATTTTTCTCGATCCCAACATAATAGAGATAGTGTATTTTTTATTTTTTATTATCTTGATAAATAATAAACCTATAGTTAATTAATGTTTCCGGTACTGAGACTATTCATGGTTTATTGCGGTTTAACTGTGCATACATTACATGATCTTTTCACTCTCTACAATGCAAATAATGTCTATTAACTATTAACCTTTTCTGTCTCAAATATTATAGTCCTGGTTCCAATGATGCTTAGTGAATGGAAAATTAACTAACATATGCTTTTAGTACAATAAGTATAATGGTGTTCCAGATGTTGAGTTTGCAGTACATAACGAACCAGTGGTTTTAGATGAAGTAGATCAGATGCATGCATTTGTCATAGTACAATAGAAATATTATGCACTGCATGTCAGCTAATATAACGCTAGTCGGTTAGTGGATTACTTGTATGTTCTATTTTTATCTCCAAATGCTTAATCATATATTAACTAAAGCACAATGGAGGACAGATTATAAGAAGACGTGCTTGTAAGTACTTAGATTTTCTACACTTGAACATTTTCAGGAAAAAATGAGCTTTGAGTCAAGAAAATCAAAAAAATGCTAATGTTAACTACCAATCCAATGCTATTCCCTTTCCATTGTACACATCTTAAACCACTTCAGCAATGGGTTTCCTTTCCATTAACTCACATAATATATAGAATCCTCTTTTGATACTTGCATCAACAACTTCTGAACACTGGCATTTATCTTTGAAGATACTGGAATATGAACAGGAACTATGCCATCTTATTACTTCAATCACTCAAAGAATTTATAAAAAACAACAATCCAAATTATGGAGTACTCCTACTAAAGATTGTGATTTAACAAGGAGCTCAAAGGCTTAATGGAATGTACTTGTGTTGGTACACCAAAACTTTTACTCTGAAAACTTAATGAACTCTACATATTGGCTTCACATGGCTGCGATCATCAGTCCGTGGATCATTCAATTCTTTGGTAGAATCAAAATCATGAGATTTCTGAGATATGGCTTTATCCGGCTCAATATGCTCGTTAGAGGGAAGAACGATGCGACTTTTAGTAGCTCCAATGGTAGTTTCATTATGCATTAAGATTTCTGACAAGGGAGAGTCTTTCTTTTTCATGAGCTCCTCAGTTCTTGGTTTTGCAGTGTGTGCGGTTTGGGTGTCTGAACTGGATGATAAGTAGGAGGCAGTGGATGATAATACTGAACTGGACTCCCTACTCTTGTCCAAAACACTTGAACTATAATTTGAAAGCACTGATCCATCTGAAGCAGAAGATGATATATTAATGGACTCCAGTTTCTTTATTAGCGATTTCAGCTTCTCCTCAGCTCTGTGCTTTGATTTAATTTCTCTTCTTAACTGGTTTTCTAGTTCAATTAGCTGAAGAGTCAAAATATGAGTACATATTGGTAAGTAATAAGAACTTGAAATAGGAAACATCACATAAAGATACATCAACCTATGTCACTCTGACTCGGGTACAGAGGGTTGTGCACCATATATATATGCGACTGTCAAACTCGTAAGTTTTATAAATTTGTGTCCTATTTTCGGACAGGAGTGCAGAACCCGGGACAATTTTTGAATAAATAGTTTATATCAGATAAAATTTCATGACAAGAATTTAACAATAGAACTCAGATAAAATATATTTATGTAAGAAACTTTGCAAATTAGGGTATTGTTCTGATCTTATTCTAATTCGCATTTCTCGTTTTTTCTCATCCTTTTCTCTTCGTATCACTTCTTTCCTAATTCCCCATATATGAGCTCATTGAGTGGGCTAGAGGGTGCATTTTAGTCAAAAAAAAGTCGCGTACTAATATCCCACAAATAAGGCAGCCAAAACCAAAGAATCTGAGTAACATTAAGTTCACAACTAGATAACACCCACAGGCACATATACATGCTTAAAAACAACACATAAACAGAAACAAAATGCATACATGGATGGTAGACACCAGACCTTTTGGGCCAATTGGTCAGCCTCCTGGTTGGCAACTCTTGAAGCCCCTCTTTCTGCAAGCAATCTACCCCTTAAACACTCCACAGTTTTCAATCCATAGTTCCCTTCCATTTTCACCTCAATGATACAAAACCACTCGCAGAATATCAATATGTATAGAAATTGAAAAGAAAAAGACACCTTCCTGCTTTATCCAGCTAACATTAATGTAAATAAATTTCTAAACTTTATAATGAAGAAATGGATCTGAAATGTGTTACAAGAATGACTAAACAAAACAGAGGGTGAGATAAAAGAGAATAGACCCGTGTCCACCGTCTGTCTTTTTCTGTTGTAGCTACATTGAAGTACACACTAACTTTACATGCATAATATATTTTTATTTCTGTTAAGCTCTCACATGACACTCCAGTCTTAGATTTTATTGCGGCTAACTAGAAACCGCTCGGTGGCTGTTGAACTTTAGTAGTATAATCTCATTTTTCTATCTACAAGCAATGGTGAAAACATTAGTCATGGTAATTGGACACCTGAGTGTACCTATTTTAAGTTGTGTTCCACGAACATATTTGTTATTCATGGCTGTGAACTGAGATTTTTTTTTTTTTTGAACAGCCAGATGCATTAATTAAGAAACGGAAACAACACCTCCATTTGTAGCAGGAGGAGGGGGCAAAGAGCCCTTACAAAGAAAATGCTGCAGAAGCACCACGATACTACTACTAAGACTACTACACTGGAAACAACAAGAAAATAAAAAACATCGACTGGATAAACTGAAGACACCAACTAGCTACTGGAAGAACCTAAAGCAACTGGCATAAAATCGATTCAACTCTAAAACAGGTCAAATAGATCATCTTCATCTGTTTCTTCATTCAGTTCATCCTCAAAGACAACATCATGCATTTGAATCTCAGCATTTTGAGCTCCTGGGACATGCAAGACCAAGTTAGCCATGAAAGCATCCGCTAAAACCCCAGCCCCTTCATCCATTATTTCTTCAAAAACTTCCCACTCCTCATCCACCATAGGAGCTTCAATAAAATTTGGATCATTTGGCCCCATGCCCATATCCAGATTCATCAGCTCCCCCATATGCCCTATTGGTTCGTAGAAGATGTATAACCTACAAAACAGTTCACCTCCAAGAAGTGACAAGTAAGAAGCCAAGGTATTCCTAGCTGAATACACAAAACGTAAACTGCACGACCAGTTTGGATCTCTGAGATATAAGAACCCTTTTTTTCTTTTTCAACTCTTTTCTCTTCTTCTGTATATAATTTTGACCGCAATTGTTTATCGTATAACCAAGCGGACTTCAATTTTTATAAAAACGGGATGACATTTTCTCGAAAAACAATCTGAGAAGGAAATTTTCAGAAGGTGAACACTAATTAATTCAGTACCTTATCTAGGTTAATATTTACTGCTGCCAACTGTAAAAATTTGTCAAACAGTATTCGTTTCTAAATTATCCAAGTGCTGAAAGTGAAATCACCTTGCAATCTTGCATAATATATTGGAGACATGAGGATACTTAAATCAAAATGGAGACTAGCACTACAAGAAAAAGGTTAATAGACATCACACATTAGACATCGGTTACTCGTGCCACCGATGTGAAATGATTCATTAACATCATCCCGCGTAAATGTGATGTCTTTCTATTTTTAAGACATCATTTATTTTACAACCGATGTCTAAAATAACCCGTAAAAATTGAACGCGCGCCATCTCCAATTATTTTCCCCCTTGGTCAAATTCTTCGCCCCTTATTACCAAATTTTCTTTCCCCCTCAGCCA
>PHNY01071996.1:2797-16743 GCA_003724115.2 Anethum foeniculum
GTTACATTTTTATTTGTTCCAACTAAAACACCTCATTTTTTAAAAATATTACGGACATGTCTATTTAAAAAAATAAAATAATTATATTAAAATATTATTAATACTATCCAATTACCTTTTAAGTTAAACTAAATTACTTTATTTGTTTCTTTTAACCAAAACCCCCTTCTTTTTCAAAAATAACAGTAACAATGTTATTTAATAAAATAAAGTAAAAATTATAATTATAAATTACCAACCAATTATCCTTTTTAACTAAAACAAAAAATCAATTCAATTTAAATTAATGATATAATTTTTTAAATTAAAATTAAATTTAAAAGATTATACAATATAAACAAAGTCCGTGCATCACACGGGATTTAAGCTAGTATAATATAATATGCATAAGAGGGATAATATCCAAATATTTGGTCATGTACTACCAATGTAATAAGTACCGTTAGATCTTGAATTAAATAGATGATAGCCGTTGGCAGTTAAATCTTGAATTAAATAGATGATAGTCGTTGAATCTGAAATAAGGGAATATTCTATCTTCATAATATAAACCAAAACTAAGTAGGTCTTCTAAATTGAATAGATTAGTTAAGTAGATATCCTAAATTGAATATACTACTCAATACAAAATTTGTAACTGTTTTTTCTCTTCGGATTCTAAATTTTTTTACCTAAATAATACTTTTTAAATTATCACTGAATTAAAGAATATTTCGTGAGTTTCGTGTGAATTGTAAAATCTTCAAAATCTGATTTCTAGAACTCAAAGATAAAGTCAAAATAAATTAAACGACACATGATTCTTTTATATAGTTCGTGTTCTTACGATTTTACATGAAATATTACAATGTTCCAAATTTTTAAATATATTAGTATAATTGTCAAAAAATACACAAATGAAGGAAACCGTACAACCCGTGTATTGCACGGGCAATAAACTAGTATTGCAAAATAGAACGGAAAAAATAAAATACAAAATGTGATTGTCTCGTTGATGGGTGTAAATATTTTTCTTTTATACCATGCTCGTGGGTACGAGTGTGCTAGTAGTCCCCGGATTAGTCGAGGTGTGCACAAGCCCGGCCGAATACCGGATTATGAAAAAAAATTCTTTTTACCAAGTTAACGAGTGTGATCGTTACGTTCTTCTAACATACCAAAATATTTTATTTTTTACGATTTAACGTTGTCATTACAATACTTTTATTTTACACCCGACTTTTAGCCGGCCAAGGCCCAATAGTGGGCAGTATCTTAAAAAATTTCTAATTGTTTTAAAACGAAATTAAAATATTTTAATCTCTTAAAAAAACATATTTAAATTTATACGCACATAGATAATATATGAATATTTAAAAAGAAACATCTAAAACTCCTAAGATTTTCCTTAACCTGTATGCTACTAACCCCCCTAATTTCAAATATTTATCCATGTCAATTTATTCCAAAAAATAAATCTCAATAAATAAGAAAATCAAAACGTCGGCATCTATAATCACCGATTCTGCGCGGTTTATCTTGTTTATTGAAAAAAATAAGGGATATAACCCGTAACGTAAGTATCTGTAAGAATTAATAACAGTCAAACTGGTTGTTATATTTCGCAATCGCAAGAAATAAATATTAAATATATTATCATCACTTCCCTACTTGCCTACACAACAAGAATTGATTGATAATTGATCTGCATCAGCCATGGCCAAGAGCTCTCTGAAATCAGCTGCCTTGATGGAGCAGATGAAGGCCCACCTCTCCACCGACGCCGGAAAAGATATCGTCAAGAAACTCAATCTTGTTTTTCAGCTCAATATTGCCCCCAAGGTCTTTTCTTTCCTTCTATTTATTAATTTTATTTATTGTTTTGTGTTATTCATTTAATTTATTTGATTTCTCAGCTGCTAAACCCTCAATTTTTAATTTGTTTGTGTGATCAGAAAATTGGGTTTAACGAGGAAATATTTGTTGTTGATCTCAAGAAAGGAGAGGTTACTCAAGGTTAGTTACTGTATACTGTATATTTGTTTGGGTTGCTTAATGATTTCATGTGTGATCATTTTGATTTATTGCTTTCTTTTTTCTTTTCTTTTTTTTACTACTGTGGGTAGTGTTATGTATGATGTGTTTTTAAGTATTCAAGATTTTGCAGTTTGTTATGAAATGAAAAATTGTGAACAAAATTAAAGATTGGAAAAAATCGTGTATAAATGCAGTGGAGTGAGGGATGAACATTTTTTTTTTGTTTGCTGAATTGGAAATCATGAATTTTTATGTTTGTTCCAGCTTAATTTAATTTTAGATCTTCCAACTAAATGGAGCACAAGTGTTCATACAAACAAATTTATGAATTGCCTGTTATTAATTGTTGGGGGAATACAGGTCCATATGAAGGTGGGAAGCCCGATGCTACCTTTTCTTTCACGGATGATGATTTCATTAAAATATCCTCGGGGAAAATGAATCCGCAAATTGCTTTTATGAGGTGAGTGCCAAATTGTATATTTTCTCTTTTGCTATCAGATTGGATAGATGTAAATAATGTTTTTGCAAGCTTTTTTGGTTTTATAATTGTTGTTGTTTGTGTGCAGGGGTGCAATTAAGATCAAGGGCAGTATGAGTGCAGCTACAAAGTTCACACCTGACATATTCCCAAAGCCTTCTAAGATGTGAGCTCAGCAGTTTACTCAAGTCTTGTGTTGCTAATTTGTTGTATGAAATTTCATCTGCATTAGGAACCTGTACTTGAATGAAGTGGTATATTTTAGTGTTCCCAAATAATTATATGATCATCATCTAAAGGAATTTAAGTAATTTTATATTATACAGGAAATCTATCAAGTATGTTATTGCAACTTGTTTCTGATTTTATGTTTTGAATGATATCGCACTTGTATCATTTGCAATCTTTCAAAAGTGTTTTCGTTGAACATGCAAAGTGGTTTTCTACTCTTTGCCAATTGCCATTGAGTTGAATCAATGGGTATGCTTCTGTTTGAATGAGCAGGAAAGTTTGAAAGTAGTTATTACAGATGCCAGCCAAGGGCATTTTTATACATCATTTCTTTTTTCTAGTTTACCAGAGAAAGCATAGTGTGATTACAGATGCCAGCCAAGTGCATTTTATTACATTTTTTCAATTTTTTTTTTTAGTTTATTAGAGAAAGCATGTTCATGTTATGCAGCTCTATCATCATGGCATTTCTTGTATAGCTGCGAGGAATGATTTGAATTGCAAATAACTAGTCCAGGTTTATTCGGTCCAAATTTTACTCTGTCCGTGTCCACCTAACGCACATGAATAAGGCCTGAAGGCTTGCGAAGCCTCGGATTTTCCTGATAAATCTCACAATTTGCAACCCCCATTGTGCACGTGGGTGGTGGAGCAATACATTACTAACGGTTACATAAGTGTTTTATTATATAAAGGCATGTAAATCTGCATAAGTGTTTTGCTATATAAAGGTGTAAAACTCTTTCGATTGTCCACGGTTAAGGTACTGTATACTTTTAATCATCTTATCTCCTACATCCATTAGTTGTTTTGAGTGCTTAAATATGCATTGGAAAGCTCTCCCAGCCTAACTTGTTACTGGCATGTAACCAAGGCCTACTCAAATTGGAGCTCCTAATGAGGTCGACAATGTTGGGCTTTCTGCCCACATTTTCCAACAGTTTGTATGATAGAATATGGGAACTTATGATCAGTCAGAATTCATGGAATGAGATAGGATTAAATAAAAAAAGTGTAGATAAGATTAAATGAGAGAATAAAGATATAAGAAGATATCGTGAATTTCAAGTTACCTGCACAAGTATGGTATAAGCTGCAATCGCTAAATTTTGTTTTGCCAGCAGCAGAACTATGCACAAGTATGGTATAAGCTGCAATCGCTAAAATTTTGTTTTGCCAGCAGCAGAACTATGTTCATGGTCCTTATGCTCTTCCTTGATCAAATGTCATATCGACTGAACATATGACATCTGCCAGTCTGTAACTACCAACTGTTTTCATCTATTTGGCTTGAATGCCACAATTAGAGTAGTCAAGTATCGACTAATGGTTAATGGCTCTGATGGGCAGTTTCGCTAAAGTATGTAATAATAAGATCGTTGTTTTAGTAGTTGATGCAGAGAAGAGTACCAATTGGTCCATTAGAAGCTTAGAAAATTCTTCATCGTTGTTTTAGTAGTTGATGCAGAGAAGAGTACCAATCGGTCCATGAGAAGCTTAGAAAATTCTTCATAAGCGCAAGGTAATCTAGGAAAACTGGACTTTCTATACGACGGCCGTCAGGAGTTTCAATGGTTTCATGTAGCGATTTTAGCCATTATTTAGAGTATTTATTATTTGGTTTTTTCTCGTTAGTCCTTTGTTTGTTTTTCTTTGTTCTTTTATACTTTCCTTCTAGGTGAGTCATCATCTATGATTTAAGGATGGAGAGACACGTGGCGTCTATTAGGGGGTAGACTAGGTGATGAGGATTGACACTAGCAGGGCAGGTGGCAGAAAGCCCGGATAACCAGGGTGACTAAAAGGAAGCAGGTGACGAGGGGGCGAGGTGGAGTTGAAAGAAACCGTAGGGGAGCATGTCCGTTGCGACGTAGGGGATGTCAGAGCCGTAGCCACAGCTAGGTTTAGTGGGGAATGTTCTGCCGTAGGTTAAGTTAAGAACATAAGCCATCATTTGCCCCTTTTATAAAAGAGGTTTCTTTAGGAAGCTACTTTTATAAAAAATATTAGGTGAATAAAGGGTTAGGCTTTTATTTACTTAGAGAACCATTTTAATGGTACAGGTATCTATTATTCGGAGGGAAGGAAAAAGGAAAAGGAAAGGCGGTTTGGGATACGTGATTTTGGAGAAGAGCGGAGAGAGGGAGGTGACGTGTCTAGCGTGTAGTGAATGTGGGAGAGAGAAAAAAGCGGCTGAGAGGAGGAGTGGGGTGGGCCAGGGTCTAATGAGTAGGTATTCTTTTTCAAGTTTCAAGAAAAATAAAAAAATAAAAAAGAGAGGGAACGGTTACTAGTTCATTATTATTATTTTTGTCTTCCCTATGTCTATATAAATACTTACAAAGGACCCGAGTATTCATTTCTTCCTTGTTTTATCTTCTATTCGGGTTTGAACAGGCATTAAAATCGGGTAACTTATCCGCTTCAGGTTTTCGGAAAGAAGAACCATAAAAGGGTTAATTCTCTTCAATCCGACTATCAGCCTCGTTTCAATATCAAGGTATTTCTAATACTGTGTTTTTTGTTTAGCGACTTTCCTTTATTGTAGAAGATCTTTGCTCTTATTTTTTCGATTGTATTCCTAGGATAGCATATAGCATGGTTTTTGGGCGTTTTTCATATTTTTTGAGGGGACAATAGTTATAGCATTCGTAGGTTAAAAGGGATTGGGGACTCATAAGAGAGGGGACTGATTTTGGATATAGAGTGGTAAGAAAAAGCGTCTGTAAAAAAGACAGAAGGGGGTTGATTGTGAGTCGGGTCATTCTTTAGGTTTATCCATGATGAAGTAATCTTAAAATATGTTTAGTAACGTTGTGTTTGAATTTGTAGGATTGTTGAAAAGAAATGGCTAGGAGTGAGGAGAGTGCTACGGAATCAGAGAATGCTCTGTTATCTTCTTCCGGAAGGGGGGAGGATGTAGAGTCAGAAGAGAATTCAAGCAATGAAAGCACCAAAGATCAACTAGAATGGGGAAGAAGGGAGGTGGGAATCGAGGAAGTAATTCCTGCTGCCCCTTTGAAGGCGGTGGCCCCTAAAGGCAAAGTGGTAGTAGTGGGTCGTTTGAGGAAAGGAGTTGGTATGGGAAGTACGTCTAGGGCAAAATCCATAGGTAAAGGGAAGTCCGTGGTGCATTCTGCGGGGCTCGAGGAGGTGAGACATGGGGGAAATCCTCGAAGCTCTGCCCTAAGGGTTCCAACTAAGAGTTGTTTGGGTAGTGCTAGGGGTTGGTTGGACTGCTCGGAAAAGTTTGTGATGACTCCTCCGGATGCAAGAAGGGAAGATTATTTTAAATCTTATGGGAGGAGTTGTTCCTATAGGGCGAGTTCGGATATCTTGTCTGACTCAATCTTAACAAAAAAACTGGGAAACTTGGAGTTCATTAATAAACCTTGCATTTTTTATATAGAGTTCAAGCCTTTCGTGAGGTATGCCTTTCAAATCCCTAGAGAATTCGACATTAGAGTACCTGAAGAGAGGGAAAGGATTTATCACCGAGGCGAGGATATGTGGGTTGGGATCCCATTAGAACATTTTAGAGCGGGTTTGCGTTTGCCTCTTCATCGTTTCATCCATACTCTATTTGTGGAAATGCGGTTAGGTTTGGGGCAGGTTGGGCCTAACTCTATTAGGAAAATTTGCGGTTTTATAGCTAGATGTTCTAGTTTAGGTTTCTAACCTACCCTGTCTTTGTTCTGGGCCCTTCATAAGCTCCAGGCTTCTAGGAATTACGATCCTTTATTTGAAATCCATTGGAAGGAAGGGAAGGCCTTAGGGGGGTTGTCTGGTGGATGTCCCTTCATCGAACAAGGGATGGCATGGGGAATTTATGATGTTTAGAGGGGGAGATTTGGGATATCTTCCAGATACCGTAGGCCTGATGGTGTTACGGGCGGGATTAGAAGGACAGAAAGGTTGGAAGAATATGAGAGGGATTTCACGAGGAATTTTATAGGGGGAAAACCAAAAGGGATATGGTCAGAGGGCCATTTCTGGAAAGTTAAATTCCTCATAGAGCACCATCGTGGGTGATTCTGATCTTCTTGTTTGTTTTGATTCTTTGTTTTTGATACTGGAATTATAAGGTTGATCATCTGATATCTCATTTATTTCTTGTTATGCAGTTTTGTTACAGTACCTTCCTTTCCCTCAGGGTATGAATAAGTCAAGAATTTTGCTTCTGCAGCAAAAGAAGGCTTTGAGAGAGGGAAAAAGCCAAAGTGGGGATGTGGGTGCTGCAGGTGTTGAGGCTTCCGTAGGAACGGGGTCACCTGTTACCCCTAAGGATGTTAGTGGAACCTCGTCGAAGAGGGCAAGGTCAGCGTCTACAAATGATCTTGAGCCGTGGAAGAAAAGAAGCTTGGCTATGGCGAGTAAAGAGCATAGCCTAGCCGACGCTGTTAGTAATGTCCAGGTAGTGGATCTTTTGAGTGAGGAGAATCTGGCTGCGCCTCCTGAAGCCAAGGATCCTTTAGATGATCAGCCATTATCAGTGAGATTTGGAGGGGATTCTTCTGTAGGTGGGACTGAGCGGTATACACTGGTGCGTTTCCGGACGGGCCAGGGCTGCTAAGTTCTGGCGAAGGTGCAGAGACTCCAATTGAGGCGTTGAACGCATTCAAACTATCTCCGGATAAAAAGACGCTAGAGAAAACTCCTGAGGACGAGGCTATAGGAAAAGCTAAAGAAGCTTTCAGAATGGTACGTAAGCATTTTTTGAATTTACAACTGATTGCATTTGAAGTATACGTAATTGACGATTCTCATTATTGCAGTTTGGAACGAGGTTTCTTGATGTCGTTCAAAGGCTGGAGCAAAAGGATGCTGAGTTGGTTAAAGAGAAGGAATGCTTGATTCAGGAGAGATTGGCTAAGGAGGAGGCTGTGGGTTTTCTTAAGGCAGCTCGGGAGAAAGCGCAAAAGTTGGAGGAGGATATGACGAAGAGTATCCGAGAAAAAGAAGAAGTACTGAATAAATTGTCGGAGGTCCAAGAATCTTTTGATACTGAAAGGGCTATTTCGAATAGCCTCCGCACAGAAACGGAGAAGTTAAAGGTTGACTTGGCCAGGAAAACCCAGGAAGTAGAGAAGATAACCTTCACTCTCGAGAAGGTGGAGCAAGATGCTAACATCACATACAACGATTGTGTGGTTAAATTTTTGGAGACTCAAGACTTCGTGGATAAGGTGGAGGAGAAAGCTAGTGACTATCATGAAATAGGGTATAATGATTGTCTCAACTTTGTGGGAGTGGGCAACGTGGTGAGTCTTGAAGCCCATTCTTTGGCAAGCTTTAGGGTGGTGGAGATGGCTCGTTTAGAAAAAGAGAAGGACGAGATGGCTGAAGATTTGGAAGCAGCTCGTGGGAAGTCTAGGCTACTTATGAATGTTTTTTATTTTGGTTTAAGAATGCTTGTATTTTCTTAGTGGACTTAATGTAACGTTTCGTCTTGAACTAGTTTGTTTATGTTTTTAATTCCTGTCGTACTTTAAAGATCATCGTTTATTATTTTTATTTTTGGCTTTCGTATTTTATTTTTCAAAGAGTGAGGAATATATGAATATGTGGTTCCCTAAATTTTTGGGATGAGAAACAAGAAGTCGTAGTTCCTTGTATGGGGACTCACACGACGTTTCAGTCGGTCAAGGGAGTCATTTAAAGCTGCGTTTTCCCAAGGAGAGGCGAACAGACTTGATCATCCCTATAAATACTCTCCTTCTTAATGTAAAATCTCATACTTTTTCTACTTGGTTCTTCTGTTTTCTGGTGAACTTCTTTCAACTCTTTTTCTTCTTTTAATTTTCCTATCATTCAATATCTTATTTTATTTTTATCTATCAATTTTCGTACTGATGTTAGTTTTCTATATTTTTCAGGTGATACCATTCATATAGAGATGTCGTCTCCGTCCGAAATTTCTGCAGAAAAGGGGCTTCAGGCTAAGCTTCACAAGGCCAAAAAGAAAATCCGTGTTCAGAGGGAGGCCATTCGTATTCAAGAGGAGAAAACTGCTAAACTAGCAAGGAAAGTGCGTTCTAGGGAAGAGAAGATTCGAGCTTGGAAGGAGAAGGTGATTGATTTGGAAGTGAAGGTGGATACGCTAGAAGAGAACTTGAAGGATGTTAAGATGGAGAATCACTATCTCCGGTCTGTTGCGAATGTTGATTATTGATGTTTTTATAATATGTTTTGGATGTTAAGGGGATTTTTTTTCCTTTTTATTTAAATAAAAGTATGGTGTTTTCGGGCTCTTGTATTTGCGTATTGTTTGTCGATATTTTCTTTCTTACAAATTTTCTGTCTAACTTCCGATGGGTTTGTCTGGAAAGAAGATTAGTTCTCAAAAAATGTTAAGGACTACGATCGTTTAATTTGCGTTCAAGAATATTTTTGAGATAGAACATGCATGATTAAGGGGAATATCTTAAAAAGGGAATGTGTAAAATTAAATTACGAAATTAAGTTCAACATGTTAAATAGAAATAATATTGCGTTATTTCTTGGAGGTTATGGTGACTAAATCTTGAAAGGATCAGTACGGACTAAGCACTTTTGCTATTTTCTTCTCCTATACTCACCATATAAGAATTAATTAACTTCACCATTTTGTCTATTCCTCGTGATTTTCAGTATTAAATTACACTTGGTAAGGAAAATAAAAAAGACAAAAGAAAGAAAAAGAAAAAGGAACAAAAGAGAACCAATGTCGGGAACGAAGATCAAACTTTTGTAATCATAAGGCCAAAACTTGAGTATGTAACAGTGATCAATTTTCAGCGAAGTGAGTTTTGGATTTTGTCTCTGCCGTAGCACGACTTGAATGTTATGCATATATGTACTGGCCTTTGGTTTTTTATCAAAACGGGTTATGATTCTGTTTAGGCCGTAGCGTAGGATAATGCTACATATGTTGGCTTTTACTTCAGAAATTGGTTACAATTCTGTCCAGGCCGTAGCGTAGGATAATGCTACATATGTTGGCTTTTAGATGGAGAGAATGAAGGAACAGGGAATCATTCCATGCCGTAGTCATAGATAAGACTGCCCATGTCGGCTTTTGATCGGAATGATCGTGTACTCTTCTCTGTCCTTCAGTTTCATTTTGTACTCAATTATATTGGCTCTTATAAGAGGAGAGTAAAAGGATCCTTGATTTACAAGGCCGAACTTATTCATGCATCATAAATAACTTATCTATTTGATTCATGAAGGAAACGATCAGTCAAGAAGAAAAACATATATCATTACTTAATTTCAGCATATTTTTACATCATATGTCACTGATACACGCATGGAGATTTGCATAACTTATCTATCACTGACCGTAGCGTTTAGCATTTTTGCACTGGTCGCTACGGTTTCGCTAGTTAGGTGGTGATACTCCCCCCCTTTTCTGAAAATTGGGAACTTTTAAGTTGCCTACGGGGAGGGGGTTTAAGATGTTTCAAGGGAAAAAATGTTTCAGATGGGTTGCGTGCCAGGTGTTGGGCACAAGATCCCCGGATGGGTGTGATAGAATGTAAGTACCTGGGGGAACAACTTTTGAAACAATGTAAGACCCTTCCCAGGTTGGGTCAAGTTTGCTAGTGTGGGTGGGGTCTGAGGCTGACGTGGAACGGAGAACCGGGTCTCCTTTGACAAAGGACTTGGGGTTGATTTTGCCGAAATATTGAGCTGTCTTTTGTTTGTAGTTTGCTATGCTGATGACAGCTGCTTCTCTTCTTTCTTCCAAAAGGTCAAGATTGGCGCGAAGGCCTTGCTCGTTGAGGGAAGGGTCATAGTTGAGGAGCCTTTGGGAGGGCTCTCCTATTTCCATAGGTATGAGGGCTTCAGTGCCATAAGTAAGGCGAAAAGGGCTTTCTCCTGTGGGCTTCCTGGTGTCAGTTCAGTAGGCCCACAGCACATTAGGGAGCTCTTCAACCCATTTGGATTTCTGTTCTTTTATGTTTTTTCTGAGGCTTTGCAGCAGGGTTCGATTGGTGACTTCAACTTGTCCGTTGGATTGTGGGTGGGCCACAGAGGATCGTCGATGTTGAATAGAATAGGAGAGTAGATATTCTTCAAAATCTGAATCGGTGAATTGACGACCGTTGTCTGTAACAAGGATTCATGGGATTCCGAAGCGAGTCACTATATTCTCATGGAGAAACTTCCTAGCATCCTGAGCTGTGATACGGGCAACGGCTTTGGCCTCCACCCACTTTGTCATATAATTTACGGCCACGAACAAGAATTTGATTTTACCTTTGGCCAAGGGAAATGGTCCCATTATATCAATAGCCCAAGTGTCAAAAGGGATAGGAGACAGAATTGCAGACGGGAAAATGGGAGGTTGTCGAGGAACATTAGCAAACAACTGATACTTCTTGCATGTTCTGACATATTCTAAGCAATCCTGGCGAAGGGTGGGCCAGTAGAATCCTTGTCTCAAAACTTTATGTGCCAGTGCTTCACCCGAAGAATGGCTTCCACATATACCTTCATGAACTTCCAACATACAATAATTGGCTTCGACGAAATCAACACATTTGAGTAAAGGGGCCAAGAAAGATCTTCGATATAGTTGGTCATTGAGAATGGTATAATGACTAGACTCGCTTCTGACTGATTTGGCGGTCTTTCGGTCTTGGGGTAAGAGTCCTTCCTGGAGATATAAGAGGATGGGCGTCATCCAATTTGGGCTGTAGGATAGAGTTAAGATTTCGTCGGATCTTTCAACGTCCGAACCTACGGTGGGTTTATCTAGTATCAGCCGATAGACTGAAGTACTAGTCTGAAAGGAATCGGTAGAGGTGAGTCTGGATAGGGCGTCAGCTTTGGCATTTTCTTCTCGTGGAATGGTTTGTAGAGTACCTATCTTAAAATGCAGGAGTCTCTGTCTTGCTTCTTCCAAATACTTGAGGAGGGGAAGTGATTTGGTGCAAAAATTGCCCACTATCTGATTAACAATTAATTGAGAATCACTGTAGACATAAAGGCATTGTACCTGTAGAGCTTCGGCCAAGCGAAGTCCGGCTAGAAGGGCCTCGTATTCAGAACAATTGTTTGTGGTCGTGAACTCGAACTTGATGGATTGTTGGACCTCGAATTTTTGTGGGCTGATAAGTAATACTCCTGCTCTACTGCCTTCTTTGGAAGAGGATCCATCTACAAACAGTTCCCAAGGCTGGAATGGGAGAAGGGGTTCGGACGTAGGGGATTCCTTTTCCGAATGGTTGAGGACTCCAAGAGGAAATCGGCTAAGGCTTGACCTTTTATTGCAGTTCTTGAGGAGTAGCTGATGCTGAACTGACTAAGCTCTATAGCCCAGTTGGCCAATCTACCCGAGAGGTCCGGTTTATGTAGCACTTTGCGGAGGGGGTAATTGTGTAGACCTTGATTTCATGACCTTGAAAATACGGCCTTAACTTTCGGCTGGCGAGGATGAGTGAATATGCAGCCTTCTTTATGACAGGGTATCTGACTTTAGCACCTCGTAAGACATGACTAACATAGTAAATTGGATGTTGTCTTCCCCCTTCTTCCCGTAGTAGGCAGGAATTTACCGCCTCTGGTGCTACGGCGAGATATAAGAATAACATTTCTTCATTTACTGGTCGAGATAAAATGGGAGGAGTAGATAGGTAAGTCTTTAAAGATTCAAAAGCCTCCTGGCAAGATGGAGTCCAGGTGAAGCTTTTAGCAGTGCCAGCATCCTTGAGGGCTTGGAAAAAGGGTAAGCTTCTTTCGGCCAGCTTTGATATAAACCTGCGCAGGGCTGTAAGACATCCATTGAGTGATTGTAGTTGTTTTACAGTGGAGGGAGGTGGCATCTCCAAAAGGGTTCTGGTTTTTTCCGGATTCGCTTCGATGCCTCTACCGCTGATCATATGTCCCAAGAATTTCCTGCTGGACACTCCGAAAGAACATTTGGCAGGGTTAAGTTTGAGCTGAAAATGCCTCAAGGTATCAAAAGTTTCCCGTAGGTCTTTAATGTGATTGTCTTGGGTGTGTGATTTGACGATCATGTCATCGACGTAGAATTCTAGATTCTTTCCAATCTGTTGTGTAAAAATTTTATTCATAGCTCGTTGATAAGTGGCTCCCGCATTCATCAAACCCATAGGCAATACTCGGTAGGCGTACACAGAGCGGTGAGTTATAAAAGCTGTTTTGGGTTGGTCTTCAGGGGCCAACAAGATTTGATTATATTCAAAAAAAGCATCTAGAAAGCTGAAAAGGACATGGCCGGCCGTAGCATCTATGAGTTGGTCGATTGTGGGTAGAGGGTAGTAATCCTTTGGGGTGGCCCTGTTCAAGTCGGTGTAATCAATACAAACTCTCCACTTGCCATTGGACTTCTTAACTAAGACCACATTAGCTATCCATTCAGGAAACTGAATTTCGTATATGAAGTTTGCCTTCAATAACTTGGCAACCTCTTCGTCTACGGCTTGTTGTCTTTCTGGAGCAAAGTTCCTTCTTTTCTGTTTGACAGATTTCCGAGTAGGGTCAATGTTTAACTTGTGGAGGGCTACGGCTTCGCTCAACCCTGGCATATTCTCATGTTTCTAGGCGAAAACATCCGAATATTGTCGCAAGAGGTCGATCAGTGTTTGCCTTAGAGGTTCCCTCAAGTTTCCACCAATGGATACTATTTTAGTATTGTTTCCCTCCTCTAGTTGGACCTTCTCCATTGCTCTCCGGGTTCGGCCTTTGGAATTTTATGTAATTTGTGAACCCAAGGCGGTGCGTCCGGGGCTGAGGGTAAGTCATCAATTAACCTCGTCTGCTGCATTTCTGACTTGGCTGATTTAGAAGGGAGATCGGCAGTGTAACCCTCTCTGGCATTTTCAGGGTGTTTTCTCTTTCTTGGATGTGTTTGAGCTAAGCTTAACGAAGCGGAGTAGCAAAGTTGTGACGTTTCATTGTCTGTTACGAGTTCTCCTTACCCCCAAGCTGTAGGGAATTTGACTTTCATATGAGGGATAGATACGATTGCTCCGAGGAGGAAGAGAGTAGGACGACCTATTATGACATTATAAGGGGAGGCGATATCAATGACATAATATCTGACAATAGCCGTTACCTCTTGAGGGAGGGTGCCAAAAGTAGTCGGGAGATCAATAAATCCTCGAATAGGGATCGCGTTCCCTCCAAACCCATACACAGGTCCAGATAGTCCTTCACTGTTGGCCTGTTCTTGATAGTCGCCCAGGATCATCCTTTGGAGGGTGTG
>PHNY01071996.1:16770-27085 GCA_003724115.2 Anethum foeniculum
GGACCTTTCTGACATCTTGGCCTATGATGTCCAGTTGAACCATGAGTGGAGCCATGGTAGCCTCTTTCCCTTGAGGGTAATCATCATTGGAAAAGGTTATTGTGGAGTTTTTCCGTTGGGAGGTTGAAAGAGAATCGCCTATGAGCATTACCTCTTCTGAGGGCATGCTTCCGCCAATGATCATATTAACCACGTGTCGGGGTGGTTTGTTTAAGTTGACAACTTGGGGTCTGGCCGGAGCCTTCTCTCTTTGGGTCCCTATGTATTCATCCAGCTGGCCTCTTTTCAACAGCCTTTCCAAAAAGTATTTGAGAGAGGTGCATTCTTCTGTGGAATGTCCAATGCTGGCGTGGTAATCGCAAAATCAGGTTTGGTCCCTTTTTTCAGCAGGGGTACGCATAGGTGTGGGGAGTTCGAAAAAACTTTTCGGGCGTATTTGTTTGAGGATCTCGGCTATGCTATTATTGAGGGGGGTGAAATTGGGCTCTTGACGCTGCGGTCGAGAGGTGAACTTTCGATCTGTGGAGAACTGATCTGGTTTTTTCCTTCGGAAATCGTCCATGCCATCTACTTACATAGCTTGGTTTTGGGAGGCAGAAGGTTCACTTCTAGAGTTGGGATAGTAGGCTCTTATCCTTTCATCCGTAGCGATGTAAGCTGAGGCTATAATGTAAGCTTGGTATAGATCTGTCGGCTTTTTGTTACACAACTCATTACAACAATCTTTGCACTCTTTGTAATTCATGTTCCGGATGAAGGAGTCTACAACATTCGCAGGGCGGAGGTCCCTTACTTTGGAGGCGGCTGTCTTGAATCTTTCTATGTAGTCTCTTAGAGATTCTCCGGGGCCTTGTTTGACATTTTCTAAGGAGATAGTATGTACATCGTGAGGGGTATTCACTCGGAATTTGTCTAGGAAGGTGGTTTTGAATTCTTCCCAAGAGTCTATACTTCGCGCAGGCAGACTGGAGAACCAAGTTCTGGCGTAGGCCTTGAAAGTGGAGACAAACAAACGACACTTGGTGATATCATTGTATCGGTGGCAAATCAAAAGATTTTCATAATAGCTGAGATGATCGTTGGGATCAGTTGTTCCGTCAAAAGACTCTAAACCTGTGATTTTAACTCCTTGATCCACTTGAGATATTTCTAGATCTCTGGAGAACGGAGATTTACCTGATAGAGTTTCCAACGGGGCCACGGTGAGTAGTCCCTCCAGCCTTGCAAGGCGATCCCCCATTTGATCCTGTAAGATAGGGAGAGGCGGAGGAACATTTTGCTGTATAACGATAGGGGGTTTCCTCTTCTTTGTCGTAAAGGTGATGGGGCTGGTCTTCTTCTGCCATATATGGGGTTTCTTTCCCTGTAGGGCCTTCTGTCATGGTAGCTCCGTCTTTCTGAACGGTGAGAAGAAGCAGAATTTTGGGATCCTGATGAAGAACTGGTTGGGTAACGATGAGCGCTACGGATAGGATAGCTGCCTGACGCATGCGTCCCACTGTGAGACGATTGTTGAGTATGATAAGAATCATTCAACTCTGGGAACTGAGTGGTTCCAGAATTTTCATGGAGGTATTGATGGGGGTGTTGTTCGTAGTAATTGTCAGCCATCTGTGTTGCCAGATGATCCATTTGTTCTTGCATATACTGTTGTTGAGCTCTTAAATCGGAGTATTGGCTGTGCATCGGAGAATAAGATGGTGCGAAAGAAGACGATTGGTAGGAGTCTGATTGGCTATCTGTTTCTTCACTCATGTTGCTGGTTTTGATATGTGGTTATTACTGGTCTTTTGGGTGGATCGTGTATGTTTGTGTCGTTGATGTCTGAGAATAAAAAGCTAATCGGTCCCCGGCGGCGGCGCCAATTGATGGTCGTCAGGAGTTTCAATGGTTTCCCGTAGCGATTTTAGCCATTATTCAGAGTATTTATTATTTGGTTTTTTCTCGTTAGTCCTTTGTCTGTTTTTCTTTGTTCTTTTATACTTCCCTTCTAGGTGAGTCATCATCTAGGATTTAAGGATGGAGAGACACGTGGCGTCTATTAGGGGGTAGAATAGGTGATGAGGATTGGCACTAGCAGGGTAGGTGGCAGAAAGCCCGGATAACCAGGGTGACGAAGAGGAAGCAGGTGACGAGGGGGCGAGGTGGAGTTGAAAGAAACCGTAGGGGAGCATGTCCGTTGCGACGTAGGGGATGTCAGAGCCGTAGCCACAGCTAGGTTTTAGTGGGGAATGTTCTGCCGTAGGTTAAGTTAAGAACATAAGCCATCACTATATATAAACTCCATCTTGCCGGAAAATAGAATGAACTTATTCCACAACCCTTTCAAAATATGCAGTGCTTCAAGCTAATCATGAACATGCCTATGTTTTAATGATTCATAAATATGCAGAATGAAATTGCAGAAAGTGCTGCACTTACCTGAACAACAGCAGTGCAATAAAGTACGCTGTAAGATTGTAACTCTTTTCATTCTGTACTACTAAGTTGAACTCATCTGCAGTATAAATATTTAGGAAAACAGAAAAGAAAGGAATGAAATCATGTATACACCTAGCAATCGCATTACAGATTTGCAGTATCTTGCATGCATATATAATACCACGCCACAAAAGAATTCAGGAAATTCTTTCCAATAAATGTAATGTACAAAACAAGGAGTATACATTACAAACCACTATTTCATATTTTACAACATTCAAAGTATTTGTATCTTTTTCAATTGATAAGCAACTCAATTTATTGCATCCTATACCTCACCTTGCACCCTGAAACAAACCTCCATTCTGAGGAAAGGAAAGAAAAAGCAAATTTGTAATACAGAAAACAATATTGTACATGTGCGCGGAAGAACTGATATGATATTAAGATACTTGATACTGCTTAATCCAATAACTTGCGCTCTGAAGATCGGGATTGATTACCTCTATCATCTATCACTTCCATGGGCTGGAAGGAGAATTCAAGGACGTTGAAGGTGATTGCAAGGATGGTGAAGGAGAATGGAAGGATGGTGAATTTTTTTTCTTTTTGCTCGAAAACGAGAAAAATCGTAAGATTTTAGACTTCTTCTTTTTCTTCAACATTTGCACATCAGGGAATGAATCAGATTCACTGCGGATTGGCTCATTTACTTTTGTGCTTTGCCTGACTTGAGTAGCTGCAGCAGCACTTGGTGCCTTGTTAAGATATTGTGCTTCATTTCTCACCTCCAACCTTGTTGGTGGATTCCTTTTTTCAATCACCTCTGCTTTTGCCCCCTCCAAACTAGCTCTAGAGATCTTACTTGGAATAACAGGTCCTGGACTAGACCCACCAGCTTTTCGCCGTTGCTCAAGTTCAGCCCTCCACTTTCTCAATTCCTGTTCTAAACCCAGTTTCTCTTCCTTGGCTTTTTCAGCCTTTTTCCTTGCAAATCCTAATCTGTCCTTTTGAGTAGCCAGCTTCGAATTAACTTTCTCCAATTTGCTCAAGTTTTGCAACTCAGATTCCTTTGCTATCTCGACTTGAGAGAGAGCATCAGAAATTCTCTTGCTAGCCTGCTCCTCTGCATCTTGGGCCTGCTTACTGAGCTCATAGTATTCCTTTAGTGGAAGTGTAACTCCAGATGGTGTATTATCATCGTTAAGAGTTTGAGCTGCTTCGGTCTCTTCAAGTGCGCTAATAGCTGCTATAGGATGACTTTCTGATGCCTTTGAAGCCTCTATCTCCTTTTTAGCTGCAAGTAATCTACTCTGTACAATACTTGTTCCAGCGTTTGCATGCTCCACGTCCTCCTGTGCCTTTCGGAGCTCTTCATGAGCAGCACGAGCAAGTGATTTTGCCTGATCTGCTTCTTCAGCTGCCTTCTGTAATTTCTTGTGCATCTCCACCATCTTCTCTCTCGCTTCTCTCTCCTTTACTTGAACCATAGAAATCTCATTTATAGTCCTGTAAAGCTCAGCTTCAATAGATTCAACTGCAACTGATGCCATTCCTTCTCTTTGCTCAAGGGTAGTCAATGCTATTTTTTTAACTTCTAATTGTGACTTTAATGATGTGGAAGCAACATGTAACAATCTGATTTCCTCATTTGTTTCTTCAATCTTGAATTCCACTTCTTCAAGATTCTTTTTGGCCAAAGATACTGCTGTTTGTATATCATTACGAACCCTTTTGTCCTGCCCAACAACGTTGCCATTTGAGTTTTCTTCAGACTCCAGATTCAGGTTTGAGTCCATATATGCAGATAATTCAAAGTTCAAGTCCTGTAGCAAAGCTGATGCAGTATCTAGTTTTGACTTGAGATCCTTTGCTGACAGAATTTGCAGATCTAGTTTCTCAAGCTCCTCTTCTGCCTGCTTCAGTTCCTTTTCCCAATTTATGGTATCTTCCTCTAATGCCATAGCTGCCCCAATTTTGCGCTCCTCAGATTCCAAATGAGCAGCACGCTGAGATTCCAAGAAGTCTCTTGCTGCAATCAACTCAATAGTCAATTCCTCAACTGTCTTTTCGACTTCCTTCGAAGCAGAACTGGCCTCTTCAGCTTTTTTCACAGCTAAATCTTTTTCAGTTAAGAGAGTGGCATAAGCTTTGTGTAGTGTAATCAACTCTTCTTTCACAGTTTCCAGATCTGATAACGCAGCATCATTCCTTGCTTTAGCATCCTCAAACTGTGCCTTAGCTCCATTATGAGCCTTGTTAGCAATTTCTTGTTCCATCTCTACCACCCTAAGGCTTGCCAGTTCAGAGTCCTCTTTTGCTTGAAGCTCTTCCATTTGTGCTCTCTCTAGGTAAAGATTCAATTCTTCAATGAGTCTCTTGCTGCTATTGAGTGCCTTCAAAACTTTCCCTTTGTCATTTTCAGCAGCCTCGGACTGTTTCCTAAACCATTGTACCTCCTGATGTATGGTCTCAAGTTCTTCTCTTTCTTTTCGCTTCTGCAGGGAGCAAAGACAAATATAGTTGGAACTGAATATGAGGATTTAATGCTGTTTTTCCAGGGAAATTGGGAAATAGGAAAACGTGTAACTTGATATTCAGCAAATAATACACTGATTAAGAATTCGAACTCTGTTGTAAGCAGGGGACCAACATAAATAACAGCCTTTACCAGGCTAGTAAAATTCAGTCGAATAAACTGTTCTAAAAAGCTACTAAATGAGGTCAAAAAGCATATTACCTCTACTGTCTGAACTTTATGGGCCTTGCAGTCAACAATTCCCCCAAACGTGAAAACGACTCCCTTAGCAGATTCAAATGGTGTCGCTTTATCAATATGACCTGCATGATTGGGCAGTGCCTGCGAAACCTTATCAGACATCTGCCTACTATGACGAGACTCGGTTCCTATCACCTGAGAGGATGAAGCTGAAATTTTGTTTACATTATAAGGCTGACCTTGAGCATAAGTAACAAAACCATCATCTTCTAATGATGACAATTTACTCTTAGTTTTTGCTTCTGACATATTTGATGAACTGGATTCTATTAATTCGTCTTCAAACCCTTCCATGTCCGCCCGTAATGAAGTAGATGATGCATCATGCTCAACTGTAATAGGCAAGTCAAAAACATATTGCTGCTGAACATAATTGCTGCGGAACGGACTTCCTTGGGGTGTAATCTCAGACACGCTATTGTACTCTGAAGAAGATGTTACATTATCCTCATCTCGAGGATCAGTTAGACTTTCACTATTACTTGATGAAACTGAGCCTTCCTCTTCAAGCAGAAGTTCATCAGATACATCGTGTGAAACTTTAAGCCGAGGATATATAGACAAAGACTCCTGAGGCTCAGTTTCACCGAATTTCTGCTCGAATGATGGAAGTTTGTCAGTAGAATCTTTCCGTACTCTAAGCTTAGGATACGCTGCAGTTACGAAACCCTCGTGATTTTGAGTTCTTTCAGGAAGACTTTGGCGCTGCTGAGGAATCATGCTACTAGAAGGATCTTGCGCATTGACCAAATTTGAACCGCCCGTCACTGATACACGCAATTCAAGTATAACCTTTACACTATTATCATTGCTTTCAGGAACTTCAATATATTGTTGATTCTTGTTTTCTGAGGCTAGTGCTTGTTCAGAGAGAGATTGTAGAAGAGGGCTATCTTCAATAGTTTTCACACTCTCCATCAAACAGAAAGATAACTGATGAGGAGAGTCGACTATGCATCTGAATCCAACACGTTATCGAAAATTAGCAACAACAAAAATAATCCCTAAAGCAATTTTTGCATGCTGAATAACAGGTATTGGCCCAAAAACAAATTATGAGTTTGCATAAAATGAATAAGATAAGTGTTCTCTAACCAGTAGTTTTGAACTAATTATAAAATTTTTATGTCCAACAAAATAATTTTTCTACTGAAAGACATGGACAGTTGTAATAACATCTGTTTCAAAACCCAGAAACTAGTAAGAAACTTGCTACTATCTGTTTACAAACATGAAACTAAATGAAATGGTGAAACCATTCATGTACTAAGTCTACTAACGCAATTACAATCGATACATTCTCTTCTAAGCTGATAAAAATCAAGCAGCTTAATATAATTTCAACTGAAAAACGATCACATTCCATCTCTTAACAAATTCGTTTCATAATCATACATTTTATTGTAAAATCTACTGCTGCAATGTAACACATCCTCTCAAAAAATGGTACAGCAACATATGCTAGCAGGATCAGCAACCTATCACACATACATATGAACATGTTCAAATATTTATAGGAAACACATGCAACGTTATAATAAAAACACGAAAATTGCGTCGAGGATGATCAACGTTATCATCTGAACAATTTCGCAAATAGTCGATTAATTTAAATAAAATGATAAGAGGAAGAAAGAAACATACCCGAATTCATCAAGTCAAATCCTCAAATTCTGTCATTTGTTGGAACGATAATATAACTAAATTACAGAAATTTTATATTGGATTGCTGCCGTAACAGCTTGCACGATAATATACGTATATATATGTATGTTTTTTTCTCAGTTGGATGAGATAAGGCAGGCAGGCAGGGCAGGGCAGGGCAGGGCAGATTAATAAGAATTATAAGAGTGCAGCCCCATGTATAATTTCATAACCTGGCACTTCAATATTATTATTGTAATTATAAAATATTGATTAAGGGGATTATAATATTATAGCATGGAGCTCAATGTCATCAGCAGGGTTGGCTCTTTCTCCATCTCTTGCCTTTAATTTTTTCTTCTGAATAAACAAAAAATGGTTTGTCAAGTCTCCGATGATGCATGTGACGCGCGCCGGTTAGGAGGTGTTTTAGACTTTAAAAGACAGTTTACCCCTTCGGTTAATTTTATAAAATAGACCCGACAAGGCATGTTTCATGTTTGGCAGCCGACCTGCAAGACGAAACCGATTTACATGCCAAAATGAGTTTGTAGAGATGGGTTCTTTTTTGTTGGTACCACAAACATCAAACCAGTGTTGTTTAGCATCGTAGAAGTGGTAATAAACTGTAATGAGTTAAATTACATGGAGGCGATTTTTGTATTGGAGATTTTTAGAGACCAGTTATGCTGTGCACGTCAAATATTACATAAAAATTTTGTAAAATGTTTTATTTTATGAATGATGTTCTATAAAAATTATTATTTTACTGAAAATTCTATATATTCTGATTTCTGCAAGTAAAACATAACAAAACGTATTGTTCTACAAGTACATATCGAGTTTGCAGAACATATGTCAAATATAAATAATTTTTAAAATTATCAACGAAATAGTGATACTTATAGAACGTTTTATAACATTCAAGTCCACAAACCAAATGCACAACTAACCCAACAACCCTCGACAGGTCAATTCGAAAAAGCTAGCGATTTGATATACATTAGTCATTGACTTGTATCTATAATGGCCCAGAATACTCTTATTCGATGTGGGATGTTACAAATACCTCATCCTATTGGGTTGACGTCCTTGTTGAGCCCACAAACACATATACGGAACCCGGACAGAACTTTGATATCATTTATAACATCCAAGCCCACGATCAAATGCATACAAGATTTAATAACCCATCACAGTTCAATCTAAAAGAGCTAGCAATTTGGTTCATATTGATTATTGACTTCTATCTATAAAGACCTCAAATACTCTTATTTTTGTTAGTAATATTTTGATCGCATAACATATATATGATATTCGTGGTCTTAAAGTCTTAAAATGTATATGAAGGAATTGATTATTATATACACAGTTTTTTTGAAGTGTCAGGTTACTAGAATAACTTGACCTGTCGAACCCACGTATAATATAAATCTACACTATGTTTTATAAAATAATAACTACAACTTGTCACGAACATGGTGCAGTTTGGTACGGTATACTGTAATTATTTAAGTGTAATTTTAAAATTCGAAAATCAAATTCATATCCAAAAATTATTGATTTAATTCGGTTTTAAAAAGTGTGATTTCAGTTTTAGTTGTGCGACTTCGGTTTTAAAATCAATATATAATAATTTATAAATATTTTTGTATTAGCATTCAAGTAATGATAAAACACGATGTGAATTATGAAATTATCACATTTTGTTAAATAAAAAATTATCACATTGTGAAATTTGCTATTTTTTTACATGCGTTTTAAAAAATTATAGTTGCTCTTATAGTAGTCATTCCACAAGTTTAATTGCTCGTATGCTACCGACTAGCTTTTATTTTTGCATTTAGCTTTTAACGTATTATTTCAGTATTAAAAAGTAGTTGACCATATCTAAAAAAATATAGAAAATGTGCTACTAAAAAACCTTCTATATATATTCTTATAAATATTTTAATAATATAAATTAATTAATATTTAACCGGAGTAAAAATTGGAAATATTTTAATGTTAAAATATTATTTCATATATTATTTTGCCTATATTAGTTATTTATTAACAAATATATATTAATTATATCATAAATTCTATAATTATTCACACCTAAATGAATATAGTATTTTAATTTTAATAAATCATTATATGGACTCCGATAAAGAAAAACTTATACGAATTAATCGAATTTAAAAAATCGAATCGGTCGGGTACCTTGTAAAGGATTAATAAGAGATTTTTTAAATACCAACTATAGTTAGAGCATGTCCAGTAGCCTCTTCAAAAAAGCTCTTAAAATGAAGATCCACTTAAAATCCTTAATAGTCTCTTCTTTCTCCTCTTTTTTAAGAATCATTATATAGCTCTTAACATGTTTTTATTAATAAAATATTCATTTACACATGTTTCAAATCAAATCTTTATCGTAATGAATTTGAAATAAGAATAATATATAGGTTATGAGATAGGATAAAGAGTATTGTTGAAGTTAACACAAAAATCTATGTATTAACTTGTTATTAGTCACATTTTTTTTATATTATGTGCCCATTTGGGAAATCTTAAAATAAGTAACTTGTGACTTAAAATGAACAAGTGACTTATAAGTGGTAAGTAGATAAATGCTTATAAGTTATATAAGTGTTTAAATAATTTTACTTATTAGTCAGAATTTTTTTTACTTAAATGAACTAAAATAAATAATTTCTTAACTATAATTATCTTAATTCTTGAATTTTTTAATTAGATTAATATTTAAAATATATGTTTTGAAATTAAAGTTAATAAAAAAGTGAAAAATCAAAATAAGTTGAGAAAAAATAAATAGTTACTAACATTTAACTTATCAGCTTATAAGTTGTAAATTCGAATTATAAGTTGGGTCGATAAACACTCCATAATAAGTTCTTACGGGCTTATAAGTTATAAGTAACTTATAAGCCTGGAAACAACCGGACCCTATATTTAGGAGCAAAAAAGGAAACTGTTGGAGATGCTCTTGGTCCTATAAATGCATAAATGGATAGTTGGTCCTATATTTAGAACTAAAAGCATCTCCAATAGCCTCTTAACCTAAAACTTGAGGAAGAATATGAACTTTTTTGCTCCAATAGACTCTTAGTTATTCTTAAATTCACTAAGAGCGTTTTCTCTCTACTCACTTTTAAAATTCATTTCCATTCAAAAAAAATATTATATAATATATTCATCAAAACAATCTTTTTCTCTCTCCACTATCTTTTGTCTCAAATAAATTCAACTTACATTTAATAATAAAAAAATCAGTTAAGAGTATATATAAGAAGCATTGTTGAAGAAGAACTCACATTAAATTACTAGGAGTCAATATTTTATAATATACTAGCGTAAAAGCCCGTGCGAGGCACGGGCCTCTGCATAAACATAATTATTTTCTCGTATAAATTGTGAAAATTCTGAAATGATTTCGAATTAAAATACAATTAAAGATAATATTTTAAT
>PHNY01072034.1:373-16325 GCA_003724115.2 Anethum foeniculum
TCTAAGTCATTGTGCTTTCTGGTAATGTGAATAAGGAGGAGACTAGTGCTATTTTGCAGGCAACGGTGTTTTGTTTTCGACAATTCCCGGTTTCTTACTTAGGAGTGCCCTTGATTACTAGCAAAGTTACATTTGCTGATTGCGTAGCCTTAGTTCATAAATTATGTTCTCGTATTGAAATCTGGACCTGCAGATTTTTAAATTTTGGGGGAAGGCATTAGCTCATGAAGGCTGTTCGTACATGAATAATTGGTAACTGGAGTATGTTCTCATTTCTGCCCAAATATACTTTAAAGGTCGCATACCCCAGAGATGCTCTAAAGGAATCTCAACACACCCCCCCCCTTAGGACGATGATAGACAAGCTCATGGGGTTGGGCCACCTCCACTCAAAACCGTTCTCAAAATGAAAGTCAGCCTTCAGGGCATCATCTATTTAGGCAGAGGTAAAACCTAGCCTAGGTTGCAAATGAGTGCAGCTATACCCGGAACTTGGAGAAGTAACAAATAATCCATCTAACCTACGATGATTATAAGGTTCCCTCCTATCTGTTGCGTTCGGGCCCCCGTAAGCCCAGACATATCCTTATAGTAGTATTCTAAAGGCTGAGGATTGACCCTACTTTGCATGAAACAATAATTAAACTCATCACAGGACCCATCTTCTCTACCAAGAGATTCCCCGGGGCTAAGCACTAAGGTTCCAGAGGTAGTGTATACGGGCTGCTGAACTCTGGGAGGCATCGGAGAAGAATCTGAAGATGAAGATTCAGGAGACTCAGGTAACCCTAAAAATCTAGGACACTTCAGATTACGTCTAATATTGGATGTTTGTTTTCACCGCCTACCCAACATACACTATAACCCCAGAGTCATGCCAAGTCTGAATAAATTGAAGGAAAAACCAAAAGACACAAAATTTAGAAACACTTCACCAAAATTAAAACTAAAGCAAATTAAATCTATGACCTATACATATAGATATATACACGTATACGACTTAAGAACATGAAGAACATCAAAACTATAAACCCAAATTTCAAAAACCAAACACCAAATTCAACCAAAATCATAACAAAATCCCAGCTATAACCCAGAAGTACAGATTAAAACAACCAAAAATGCTAGAAAGTGAGAATCGAAGCTATCAACTTCAACGAAAAATGAAGAACAAAATGATGGCATTACGAACTATAATTTGCATACTCGACCAAGACAACAAAGAAAAAGAGATGGGAACGAAGAAACTTACAGAAAAGAAGGAGAGAAATTAAGGCTTCAATAGAGCACTCGACTTGATCGTTACAACAACAATCTTTAAAGACGCCTGATAAATAGGGAGAAAGAAAGATGATAGAAGATGAAGAAAGATAAATAGATAAAATAAAATGGATGAAGGTATTTATAGGCGATAAATAAATACGAAAAGACCAATAGACGTGAGTTAGTGGCCAAACAGTTAGGCCACGTGGCAAATTATGATTGGCCTCGGATATGCAATCGTTGTTATAACTGCTATCAATTGTAATTATTAAGAAGCACAACTTTTAAGAGAAAAAAGTGCGGGAAATGGTAACGTCTACACAACATACACACACACACACAAAATTTTGCATATGAAATTTTGCATTAAAACATTGCAAAACGTATTATTTTGTGAATAATGTTATATAAGGATCATTATTTTATTGAAAATCTTAAACATTCTACATATTCTGCAAGTATAACATTGTAAAACAGATCATTCTACAAAAAACATGTTTAGTTTGCAGAACATATGTTCATATTGCAAGACATAAATGTTCTGCTTGTAAAACGTTAATATTCATGAAAACCCAACAGACGTGGGACAGCTGTAACCTATATCCCAGGAAAAACGCTGAAGTTTGCAGAGCCCAGTCACATTAAGGACGTATAATCCATATCCATAAGAAGACAGCTACACCCGAATTTTCCTAAAAATCTAAAATCCAAATTAAACACCAAATCAAAGAAAAATTAAAAATTTTCTTCAAAGTAAATCAAGGAAACCATCCTTGGACTTTAGAAGAAATCAAATCAAAAAGACTACCCAAGTCAGAATTCGGAGTCAAATCTGGATTGCACCTCAGACTTCTGGGGCACCAAATCAAAAATAAAAAATAAAAAATAAAAAATTATCTTCTAAGTAAATCAAGAAAACCATCCTTGGACTTAAGAAAAAACCAAATCAAAAAGACTACCCAAGTCGGAATCCGGAGTCTAATCTGGGTTGCACCCCGGACTTCGAGGATACCAAATCAAAGAAAAATCAATTTTTTTCTAAGTAAATCAAGGAAACCATCATTGGACTTAGGAAGAAACCAAATCAAAAAGACTACCCAAGTCAGAATCCGGAGATCCAATCTGGATTGCACCCCGGACTTCGGGGGCACTAAATCAAAGAAAAATCAAGATTTTCTTCTAAGTAAATCAAGGAAACCATCCTTAGACTTAAGAATAAACCAAATCAAAAGACTACCCAAGTTAGAATCCCGAGTCCAATGTGAATTACACCTCGGACTTCGGGAACACTAAATCAAAGAAATATCAAAATTCTTCTTCTAAGTAAATCAAGGAAGCCAGCCTTGGACTTAAGAAGAAACCAAATCAAAGAGACTATCTAAGTCAAATCCGGAGTCCAATCTGGATTGAACCCGGACTTCGGGGGTACCAAATCAAAGAAAAATCAAGATTTTCTTCTGAGTAAACCAAGAAAGCCAGCTTTGGACTTGGAAAAGAACCAAATCAAGAGACTACACGATTAAAATTTTCTCAAAAACCATTACTCCCCTATCCGAGAGGCAAATGATAGCCTATATTACATCTTGGCCCAATTCCAATCCCAAAAGCCCAAGAAACCGTTAAGCCCAGAACCCAAGGCACCATGTGACTCCAGGTGTCAGTGGACCTCAGGATGTCTCGTCACTCCAGAACATTCCCCTAATCGTTTGTTCGTGAGTACAAGGAATATGCTTTAATTGTGACGTACCTATACCTACCCTAAGGTCCCCATACGGAAAGGCACTCCAGGGCCCAGGCACATGTCAACCTCAGCTTGTGACACACGCCAGCCATAGAAGGATCCTGGACACGTGTGTTTGATCCAAGACCTCCAGGTGCCTAGGATGCAGAAGGTTCCAACGACTGTGATTTTAGGTACCAACCCCACAACCCTAATTGGAAACCTATAAAAGGCGCCCAAAAAGGTATACTCTTACGCCGGAGGTGTGTCGGGACCCAAACCCCCTTCCGGTTCTGTTTTGCAGGAGCCCATCCAACAGCTACACAACCCATTTCTGAAATCCGGAGTCCAGGAAAGTCATGGGTCAGATGGAGGAGTCCAGTGTCTAATTTGGAGTTATTAATTACTATTCCATATTATTAGATTAGCACAAACTAGGGATGCTCCACAGTGTAAGATCTGTTCGACGATTGTAGTTTCAACAAAGGAAATCTTGATTTAAATTTTCTTATGTATTCATTTAATTTTGATTATTTTTAGTTTATTATTAGCGAATAATTTTACATTTTAAAAACCATATATATATAAATGTAAAAAATTTGGATTTTATGTAAATTTTTTATCAATTTTTTTTTTTTCCCGAATGGAGCGATTGAATTTTCGAATTTGGAGTTTTTATGCATGGAGTAAGAAATGGGCCTGGAGATGCTGCAAATTGGTAACAGAGAAATGCTATTATCCTGCTATATCAGCAGGTAGTTTGGGCCGTATTTCCTACAATATGTATTATGGGCCTTCACCTTCTTGATCGGCAAAAAATGTCCTCTCCGTAATACTCAAAATAATGAAATCCAAAGCCGACAAAAGCGTTGTAGGAGAGTTGCATATTGGTAAATAACACCAACTCCAAGGGCTCATTTCCAAGCCAAATAATTGATAGTATATATTTAAATACGAAACCAAAAGGACTTTTACAAGCCCAGCAGCAAAAAAAGCCTACCGCACTTTCCTATCTCCCTTTTCTTCATCGCTCGTTAATTCAATCAATCTACACACACACACACACACCCCTACTGTAAGTATATCCCCAACTCCCTTCTCAATCCCCCCTTTTCGTATCGTTCTTTATACTAATTCAAGATTCTTGTTTTTTACTGTTTGATTTAGTATTGGTTTTTGATTTGATTGTTGAATTGATTTGCCATGATTTTAATTTTATTAGTTGGTTTTTCTGTGAAATGGGTTTTGTTTGGAATTGGGTTTGATCTGTTTTTTGGATTGGTTTGTTGGGGTTTAGTGGATTTTATTTTTGTCAAGTGGGTGTTTTTTAGAATCTTGATTTTGTTGTTAATTTTGATGAAGTATTGGTTTTAATTGAATAAAGATTGAGATTTTGATGTTTCGGGATAGGGGGTTTTGTAAGAAGTTGTTTTTGAAGTTGGTGAGTCGTTGTGAAGCATGTAGAGAGCTTTTAGAGTGTAGTCTAATGATGTTGTCCTTTTATTTTGATTGTTTTTGGTGTTTTTGTGTCGTAAGAAAATGTTTTGTTTGGGGAATTTGGTGTTTTTTTGCTGTTTAATCTGTTGAAGGTGCTTTTGTAGAGTGATATTACTGATTACGTTATTTTTGATGTAGTTTCGAGTTAGGATGCATGCAGAGAGCTTTTAAAGTGTAGCCTAATGATAATTTCTTTTGTGACTTTATTTTAATTGTTTTTTAATGTCGTAATTTGTTTTTTCCTGGGATCTTTTTGCGTTTTAATTACTTGATGGTGTTAGTGAGAGGGATATTATTGATCATGTCATTGTGGGGTGATTTTATGAAAATTGTTGTATAGGCAAACATGAGCGATGAAGGAGAAAAGACTTGTCCTCTTTGTGCTGAGGAGATGGATTTGACGGATCAGCAACTGAAGCCTTGCAAGTGTGGTTACGAGGTCTGAATTCTTCGTGTAATTACTTAAGTTATCTGTAGATGTTTTTTTTTAAATTCCTTTCTTTAAATCTTGGTCCTCTTTTCAGATGTTTGTTTAGTTGCATAGAATGTGTTTGGTGGTGTATAAAAAGTTAGAGTTGCAGTCATGTACCATATGTATGTTTTTAGCTTTTGCCAACTCCATAAAACAAGTTTCGAGATTTATAGATACTTGTTCCCTGAGTGATTATGTTATAAACAAGCCTTCCATGTCAAAACGCATAATTGTAGCAAGGAGATAATGACTCCGGTTTATTTGCAAAGGTTTTATAAAGTTTTCCAGTTTCCACTTTGTAAAAGGGATAAAAAGCCAAAGAGAATTTAGCTTAGTGAAGCTGCTTCTTAGTTTGATCAGACAGTGAATGCTGTGTTATGCGTTTGCATTGAAAACTAAGTTATATTCATTGTATATCTAAACCAATTAGGTGTTGCAGCTAAAAAACTTGTCAGGGCTACTATAAAATTGCGAGGGACCATGCTTGGAATACATGTCTTAAATTCTAGGCAAAGGGTTTTGTATATTTGTTTGAGGGAAAGGATGGCATACTAATTTTCTAATGGAAGTAGTCGAAATTTGCTAAAATTCTACCATGTTGCAACTTGGACAAGTCATTTTTTTAACGACAATATCATTTGACATGTGTTGATTGTTGAAACTACTATAATGTTAAAAATAATAAAGGAACTAGTAGAAATTGTTAAAAGTCAAAAGTGCAATTGGTTGTGTTGCTACCATATTATTTGTTTAAGTTTTTCGCTTCCCTACATTTACCTTATTGGTCTGCTGCATTAAGAATAAAATTATCCTCTATTGTGATTTTTTTAAAAACTTAAATCCAGTACAATATTTTTCTTTCCTACAGATTTGTGTTTGGTGCTGGCATCACATAATGGATATGGCTGAGAAGGACAATGTAGAAGGCAGGTGTCCAGCATGTCGTACCCCTTATAACAAGGAAAAGATTGTTGACAAGGCAGCTCAGTGCGAAAGGTCATCATTTGTGCCGAGTTTTGTTCAAAAATATTTCAGCTGCTTTTTGTGACTTAATTCTGACAACACTTGTTCTAAATAATAGGTTGGTGTCTGAGTTGAGTGTGGAAAAGAAAGTTAAGTCAAAGTCGAAAGGTAAAACACCTGATGGACGAAAAAACTTAAGTAATGTGCGAGTAATTCAACGAAATCTTGTCTACATTGCGGGGTTACCTCTAAATCTGGCTGATGAAGATGTGTGTATATCTCTGTCCATTCTCTTTGCTCTTTCCTTTTATTTCCTTAACTTTCTGTGCAGTTTTTCATTTTTGAATCACCTCTATATTTTTTATAAAGCTTCTAAAACAAGAGGAATACTTTCCTCGATATGGGAAGGTGCAAAAGGTGTCTTTATCCCGTACAGCGGCTGGGACCATTCAACAATTTCCAAACAGTACTTGTAGTGTGTAAGTTTATGTTTTCTCTTGATCTTATTTTTGAAATTGCAATTATTTTAGTACAGTAGGGTTTTTTTTGGGTATAATTTCCTGTCTAGTTGTTTGGTTATGCCTCAAATTCTTGTAGTTAGATTGTTATAAATGTATCAACTGTATGAGAAGCTTATAAAATTTTATAGAGCTGTAAATTAAATGTTGGGATATATTTGTGTTGTGTTCTAGATATATTACTTATTCTAAGGAGGAGGAAGCAGTTCGTTGCATTCAATCAGTGCATGGGTATATATTGGAGGGCAGACCTTTAAGGTCAGAATATGTTCTCTTTAGTGGATCTCACTGCTCACATCATTATATTTAATTGAGCTGCAGTTAGTTACCATTTTATGTTGCAGGGCCTGCTTTGGAACCACCAAATACTGCCATACATGGCTGAGGAACATGGTATAATCTTTTATCAAGTTAATGATATGAATATATTCTTTTGTGTGTGTTCTTCTCTGATCAATATACTTCGGTCCAGCAATGCAGCAATCCAGATTGTCTATACTTGCATGAAATCGGTACACAAGAGGATAGTTTTATTAAAGACGAAATAATATCAGCATGCACAAGGTATTGTATTTCTGTCATGTGCATTCACTATCTTATTTAATTTTTATCAATCATATGTTTACAGGGAATCCATCTGCATTCAGAAGTGTGCAAACATGATTGATTTTGTAACGAAGAATATGCTTATAAAATTTCCAAACTTGTTATCTGATGCTAGCAAGCAAAAAATCTAGTTTGGATCAGTTTTAATAATTTCTTTTAAGCATCACGGACTATAAGATCTCTCACTCTAGAAATTGTTTAGTGCTGCTATTGCATTCTAAAGTATCTTTATGCTTGTTCAACTAAAATTTGGATGGAGTTAAGCTTTGAGATATGGTTGGCGTCCATTTAATTGCTTATTGGTTATGCATATTTGTAGTGGGAAAATGTGAACCCTCTGTTTTGGTATGCATGATTTTCAAGTGTCCAATATTTAGCTCGTTAATTAGTTGGTGCTGTTGACTAGTTAATTTCTGTTACTTAAACAATATGTGCTATTGAATGATATCTTCATAATGTTAAAAGGTATTTGAAATATATGAAGCCATGTACATACCAAGGTAATTCAAAATTACTTTTAATTACGTGGGTGTAATTCAAACTTAGAAAGTCTATCTGGTTTCATTATGAATTTATGTTATATTTCTCTTAGGGTCTATCAAATATGGGTTGATTGATCTTCCAGTGTTTCATTCAACTCTCTATTGTCTGGCTAATTAACTTGCATAGTCATTTTGAAGGAATAGGGTTGAACAGATTACTGGTGCTACAGTTGATATGCAACGTCGTTCGGGAAATGTATTACCTTGGCCGGCAGACGAGTTCTGCAATAATAGCTCTTCTTCATCAGGTGTATCTAACAGTAAAAGTTCAACAAATGTAAGTTTTGTTTGCAAGTCATATGATGCTCGCTGTGTAATTTTTTTTGCATCAGTAATTAATAGATTGCTCCATTTTTTGGATAGTTGGCGTTAGTATACTAGTACACTATTTAATTTTTATTAAAATAATCTGGATTTACTTAAGCAATTCTTTTTGAGTGATATAATTAGTAATCAAGGTTTAGAATTACTAGCCACTGAATACATTATCAAGGCTAACCCTTGACACTTTTTCTGAATTTGTGCAGGTGCAGAATGTTGACATCTGTTCTGATAGTATATTGGAATCTTCTGTCTGGCAAACTCCTGCCAGTAGTGTGAGGGGCTCTCCACCGAAAAGCAGCTGTAGTAAATCCGTAGCTCTTCCAGCAACAGCATCCTGGTACATATTGCTTAGCTTTTTTTTTTTTCCTTTTCTTGTGTCTTCGTAAGATTCCAGCTTACAAATTTTAAATGCTTCTCAGGGGAATGCGTGCCTCAAATAGGCAACTCTCTCCAACAAGTGTAACAAGCTCAAATGGACCTTCAAAGCAAACATCAGATGCGTGTGGAATTTCGGTAGCATATTCAACCGCAATAGTGAGCCCTGGCAAGGTCTCTGTTTTGCACAGTGATTCAGGAAAGAAACTTGATGGTGAAATTCGGTTGACTGCTCAGAGGAATAAATCAGAGCCAGTAGCATCTGGTGAATTAAACTTGGATGGAGATCAACAGAGGAAACCATCAAGTACTTCTGCCATGACTGGACATTCTAATAATCAAGTGATAAGTAGCCACATTTCTGCGCCACTACTAAAGGTAGATGGATCCATGAGCATGCCAGCTGATATAGCGAAGTCAGTTGATTCTAGGGGACAATCCCGTGTTGATAATCTAGAAAGAGATCCACATCTTCCTGTGGAAGGTAAAGTTCATGAATTATGTTCTGATATATCGTCACTGAATATAGATGCTCAAGAGCTACAGCACAGAGACATGGAATACAAAGAATTCTCACAATCCCATACTCCAACTAAAGCAGCATCCACTAGTAAGGATACTATTGCTCCAAGACATCAGTCTGAATTCAGATTAGAGTCACAATTGCATGCAGTGGAAACTGATCTTTCTGAATTTAAGAATGATTTACTATCATATGACATCCAGAGTTTCCGGAATCCAGAAGCCGTCAGTCGAAAAGATAACCGGCTTAATTTATCTCAAATATTAGATGATTCCAGGGCCTTGTATCATCAGGATGCTTACAACTCACCCAATGTAAATGTTGATTCTCAACTAAATAAGTTCTCTGCGCAAGAGTATAATATCTCAGTTTTGTCGAATGGTTATTCTGGGAATCGGACTAGAAGTTTTACTGATTTGAATAATTCCTATAAAAATTCTTCCGATATGGTACCAAATGAATCGAGAATGATGAGTGTAGGAAGATATGGGGCTGAGTTATTAAACCATGATAGCTTTTCTGATAATGACATGGGAGAGAGTAGCATCATATCTAACATTTTATCCATGAACTTTGATTCATGGGATGACTCTTTTGCTTCACCTCAGAATTTGGCTAAATTACTTGGTGAAACTGATAAACAGCAGGGATCTCTTGGTGTATCAAGTTCGCGGAAGGCACAAATCAACAATCAGTCTAGGTTCTCTTTTGCTAGAGAAGAGGATCAAACATTTAATTATGGTCCATCTTTTACTGGTTTTGATCAAACACCAAGAATTCAGTCCTTCACCAATGGTTTTAAAGACAATGGAAATTTTCATGCTAGTGAAATTAGCAATGGTCTATCTACTCTTGGTGGCCAGCAACATGGTAGTTCCGCAAGCATCCATTCTCATAATTCTCTAAACAGGATTTCTGGTGAGTTCAGAACTGCAAGTAATTTGTTTATGTATTCATCATTCCATGTGTTTGTGTGTAACTATTGTCTGTTAGCATATACTTCACTGTTTTGTCAAGTAATTGATGTTTCCTAGTTTACTTGTCTGCAGAATTTCTTAGTTTATTTCCTTTTCTTAACCCAACCTCCATCTTTTTGTGCATGCATGTAGAATTTAACTTTGGCAATATACTCTCAGCATAGTTAGTAATTATTTATCCAGCTATTTGGAAACTTAAATGTGTTTTGTGCTTGGCTATATATGCTTACTAGATTAGTTCCTGTGCCATGCACAATTTTATTTATGTTTTTCGTAATAATAAATAATTTATTTTTTAAATTTCAGTAATACATTATTATTAAACTAAATTTAATAGAAAATTTTAAAGTTGGCGATCAACAATTATTTTTCTTAGTAAGTTTTACTTGAGTTATAATTATTAATTTATATATATAAATATTATTTTTAAATTAATTAAATAATATATATTCTATTTAAAGTATTGAAGTGTGAATAGCATTTGATAATATGGGTAAAAAGTGTTCACATATAAACTAGGAAACAAAAATATAAAGGAAAATTGAAAAAGGATGAAGAGAGAATAGGTGGAGTTTAAATATTAATGAGGAAAGTGATGTGGGAATTTTTTTAGTGAGAGAGTGATATATGGCAAATTATTGAGTTAGTGGATGTTTGTTTTAGTATTAGTATAGATTCTTCTATCATATGGAACAAGTCAACTTAAGCATTTTTCTTGTTTCTCCTTTAAAGGGCATATTGATATACGTGGTAAACGATTCTTACTTGCATTCCCTTTCTTTTTGCTGTTGAAATAACTGGACTTGCAGAATTTCTGAGGTAAATAAATTTACTTTGATGTGCAACAGATTCTAGGGCACCTGTATCAGTCCCTCCTGGGTTTTCCGGGCCAAACAGAGCTCCACCACCAGGCTTTTCTACTTACAATAGAGTGGAACAGACATTTGACATGAACTCTGGTTTGTATCTTACATATCACCTTTATGTTGATAATAGTTTGTGTTACTTGTTGCTTACGTCCCGTGCCTGCCCTTCTGCAGGGAAGAATTTTCTTGACAATTCTTCTTTCACGAGAAATACAAATCAGTCATTGTCAACTCTGCATTTTGATTCCGGCAATGCGGATATTGAGTTTATTGATCCTGCAATTTTGGCAGTAGGTAAAGGGAGATTCCCTGGTGGGCTTGGCAGTCCTGGTTTAGACACGGGGTCAAGTTATCCTACCCAGATGAGTAACTATGAAAATGAGTCAAGATTGCAACTAATGATGCAAAGATCTCTTTCATCACGGCAGAACTCCAGATATTTAGATGTGGGGGACAGCTTTTCTTCTCATCGAGATAATTATGCGATGCCTACGAGGATTTCTGAACAATACTTGGCCAACAATGGATCCCAGTATTCTCAATTTGGTCTACCACAGTCTAGGAATCAACTAAGATCTGGTGGCAACTGGGATGGATGGAGTGAGGTCAAGGGAGGAAATGACTCGAGTATGGCAGAGTTTCTTAGATCTGAAAGATTAGGAATAAACAAGTACTATACTGGTTACGAGGATTCGAAATACCGGTTGCCCAATTCTGGGGATTTATATAATCGTTCATATGGAATTTGAACTTTGTTGAGTCTAGTCTTGTTAGTGATGCACCAAAATGACCATATCTAGCTTTACTTGATGCATTAAACTGAGAAATTAATGCTGGATCTGGACTGGTTTTACTGCACAACCTTTACAGTTGCTGAAGGACTGAACCTTTGGAAAAAAATCTCATCCAAAACCAGCAGGTAAAGAGGAGCTTCTGGGCGTACCATTTAAATGGTTACTGATATTATGCTTTACCATAATTTGTGTGCCTGAGAAATGTTGATCTACAGAATATACTGCCATATTGTGTGCTGTAGATAATTGATTTATTATGTGGCTTTCTGCCCTCGAATATACATGGCTTTTGAAATATAATATCAGTTATTAACTGCTGCATATCTATATCATGTAGGAATCAATGCTGTCAAGTTTAAGCATGAAGGCTGCATGACACAGGAAGGTGCAACAAGACCTACTGCCAATGGTTACATAGCTCAATGTTCTAAACAGTGAATGAGGAAGACTCTACAATATATTTTACTTTGTTTGTCGAACTCCAAATGAGAGTGGTTCTATCTGTCTGTTATGTTGCGTCGACTGATACTTTGTTTTATAGGACTCCACACTCTGGGAGTTGTAACTGTTTTATATTCGTACATGACGTGAGATTGCTAAAATAATAAATGGTATATAAACTTGAATTAGCAGGATATGAAAAATTCCGGAGCCAAAACCATGCAATGCAAGCATAGAGTGAAGTTCAAGGGGAGTGGAAACTGGAAGAACTATTCTAGCATATTTATGCTCCCTCTAAAAACAAAGGAAACATATTGTAATAACTAATATATAAAAAGTATATTGTGATTACTAATATTGATTAAATTTATCAATTAAATTACAAGTTCTTTCGGTTCTTGTAATTTACTTGGGAGTATTGGTTCTAAACGATACTATTTGGGAAAGAATGACACTTAGAAAAAATAACACTTAGAAATGATATATCGTGTACCAAAAGCATTTTAGGCAAAATGCTACTCCCTCTGTCCCTCTGAAGTGTATACATATTTTTTTCATGCTACTCCTTCTGTCCCTCTAAATTGTATACATATTTTTTTCAATATTTGACACGCATTTTAAGGTGAATTTAAAGTATGTTTTCGTAATTTATTTTTGAAATTTTCTTTTTTCCGAATTAAACTTCAAATGTTAAAATTTTATTTAGAAAAAAAAATTTTAAAATTATTTATGTAGTTATGTTATAAAAGAGCGTTAAAATGCGTGTCGAGACCCCGTCCCCCCAATGTATACTACTCAGGGGGCGGAGGTAGTACATCACTAATTATTCTTTTTTTTTTAAAAAAAAAAAATTCCAATGTAGAAGATGCTGGATGAAGTTGAGTTTTGGCACCAAAAGTTGAGTTTTGGCACCAAACGCAGGATCGTGTAGCGTTTTGGTCTCAAAACACTACTTCATCTCGCGTTTTGTATATATTATTTTCTTTTTAAAATATTTCGGTACCTAAATAGGAAATTGTTAAACCCAAAAATAACAAAAAATTATTTAAACTAGAGTTCATATTTAAATTAGGGTTAGGCTCTAAAAGCCCTAAATCCTAAATTAATGTATCTTTTATTATTTTTTTAAAAAAATATTTTAAAATTTAAAAGGGGATTGGTAAATTTTAAAATGTTAAAATTTATTAAGTTAGGGTATACAATTGAATTTTAAAATTATTTAATTTTGAGTTCACACTTAAATTGTTTAAGAAATTAATAAATGTACCTTTTATTAATTTCTTAAACTTAATAGAAAATCGAAGAACTCTAAAATATTAAATATTATTAAATTAGAATACTTTTAAGAAATACTTTCTTAAATTACAAAAATATATAATAAAAAATAATTATTGATAATATAATATTAACCGGTGTTTCTGACTTCAAGAAAAGTGTAAATGGGGGCACACATGATCAAATGGAGTTTGAAACTTTTTTATCAAAAAAATAAAAATTCAAGGATCATGTTGGTCTTAAAAAAAAACTTTAAATGCTATGCGATGTAGTGCGATATAGCGTTTGGTCTTAATATCGCCAGAAGAAATCATGTTTGGGCCGTTGTCTCCAAATTGATCCATTTTTCTTTAATTAGAACGTTGTTAAAATAATTCTTTATTTTCTAGAATGTATTTATAGTTAAAATAATTCTTTATTTTCTAAAATGTACTAGGGTAATAAGCCGCGCTTCGCGTCGGCAATATACTAATATTTTTAGATTTTATTAAATATGAAGACACAACAGTTTTTTAATATATTTTTTGACTATATTAAATATAAAATAAGAAACATAAATTACTTAAATTTAAATATTAAATAATACCTTTTATAATTAAATAGTCTCAATAATGACTAAAATTAACTGATCCATAACATCCTCCCTTTTTCCGGACAAAAGGCTGAATTCTAAAATCATAAAATTAATCAACTCTAATACTAACTAATTTATAGCATCCTCCGTTATTCTCGGACAAAAGGATGCATTCTAAAATCATAAAATCAATCAAGCATTTTAAAAACATAAAACCAATCAAATAATAACATATACTTCAAGTTTTAACAAAACAAATAATAATAAAATTATCAAAATATACAAAATAAAGTCAATGAAAGTAACAAACTTTACAGATTTGTGTCAGCTTGTGCTTCTGTCGACTCGGTTGAATTTTTAGATTGAAATTGTTTTTGGCAGGTTTATTTATGTATACGTGCACTGCCGCGAACAATTCTTCGTGTACATTATTAGCAGGCTCTATAGAAATAGAATTATTGTAAATTCAATAATTAAATAGTCGTCGAGCACGATTGGATAGTCCAGGTGTTTAAAGGTTTATCATCTGTTATCCCAGGTGCTAGATTCGACTCTGACTCACCCAATAATTTTTAAGAACATGTACTCAATTGTAAGGTTATAAGTCATATTAGTCAAAAAAAAATAGCCGTCTTATAACTCTAAACATCGTAAGTAGTGGATAACTATTAAGACTGAGGAACATCAAACAATACTTTTATAATTAAATAGCTTCAATAATAAAACGAACCTCTAAAACTAACTGATCCACAACCTCCTCCGTTCTTCCTAACGAACCTCTAAAACTAACTGATCCACAACATCCTCCGTTCTTCCTGGCAAAAGGCTGCATTCGAAAATCATAAAATCAATTAAGCATTCTAAAATCATAAAAAAATTAATCAAATAATAACATACACTTAAAGGATTAAGAAAACAAATAGTGACAACACTATCATAACATGCAAAATAAAGTTTGAAATACAAGTGCTAAGAAAAATCTAAATAACAATTTGCTCTCTTTTTTTCACGTCAAAGATTATTTATTTCTTTTTTAAACTATATTTTGGGATTTGAAATTTAGGAGAGTATTAAGATAAGAACTTTGATTTGAAAAGAAAGTTTTAGCAAATAATAATCTGGTAGGGAAATTTTAGAAAAATTATAACATTGCAAATTGAGTGAAGTAGAAAGTTTTAAAAGAAAATGAGGTAATTAACTTTTGACTTGAAAATAAAATTTGAAAAAATAATAATATGGTAGATAAGTTTTAGAAGAATAATAAGATGATAATTTGAGTTAAGTGGAAAGTTTATTGATAAATTAGAGAAATTTTAGGAGAATAATAAATGGTAATTTGATAAGTTGAGTTAAGAGGAAAGTTTCTCCTAATAAAATGGTAATTTGATAAGTTGAGTTAAGAGGAAAGTTTAGGAGAATATAAGGTAATTAAAATTTTCTCTATTTATTAATTTAAAAAATTGAGAAAATTAGAAAAATAGAAGATGCGATTTGAGAGACGCCACATAAACGCTCCCGTCTTATCATATTGATGATTTATATTGTGATTACTAATATTTAAAAGTTTATTATCTGAATTATTATCTTCTCATATTCTTTATTTTGGTACTAAATTTATTACAGGAGTATTATTTAGTTCATTAATACTTCCTCTGTCCCATTAATATTGGCCATCAATAAAAAAAATAATATTTAGCAATCAATTAAAAATTACAAAATTTAATCTCAACTGTTAATATATTTAGAAAAATTTAATATATTTAACATTTGTTACTTTAATAAGAAAATGTATTGGGATAGACGATAAAAGGAATGTGACAAATATATATAGGAGAGAGGGAGTATTATTTAAATATATAAGCCACGCTAAGGCAGTGGCTTCAAGTAAATGTTCCAAACATAAGTTGTCTTTTTTTTTCATAATTGCTAAATGCAGTAAAATTTTGCTTTGTGCAGTTAGCTGAAATTACAATAATAACCTCATAATTGCTAAATGCAGTAAAATTTTGCTTTGTGCAGTTAGCTGAAATTACAATAATAACCTTAAGTTATTTGCTGCGTCTCGCTGAAAACCAAGTGTATTTAATACATTTATACACTTATTGACTGACCCGTATTAATGGTAGATTGTTATTTCAAATAGTTTAGTAATGGTAAATATGCTAAAATAAATTGATATAGTATTATAATCCACTCCTTTCATTATCATTTAAAATTAAAAT
>PHNY01072061.1:1413-13693 GCA_003724115.2 Anethum foeniculum
AAAAACAGTTTTGCCAAACGGGAACTCTAGTTCACATATCTCTAATTTATATTTCCAAGATCAACTATATGCCACATATTATACTTAGTTAATGCAATTAATACAAATTTTTCATCAGCGTTCATATTTCTTAATATGTGTAATTTTTTGAAAATAGACATATATTTTGAAACGGAGGGAGTAACTTGCCTTATAATCTTTGAGATTTTTCTCCTATCCTTAGATATCGTTACTTCGATCTAAAAATGCTCGATTATTAAATTTTAGCACGACGGATGTCTCTCATTCACGAAATGTCATCCAAAGTTCAACCCGAGTTTAACGAGTTCGAGCCGAGGTGAGCAAATTCTAGACTAAACGAGCCGAGTTCAAGTCAAACGGGTGTAAAGTTGGCTCAAGCTCATTTACTTCTCGAACACAATTTCATGTACAAGTTCCGGAATAGTCGATAAATGAATCAGGCTGAGTCTATCTGAAACGAGCCGAACTCGAATTTTGTTCACGAACGGGTTTAGAATCCTAAGTTGACGTACTAGTAGGCAGGTTCAAGATCCATAAAACTACTAAACAAGTATCAAAATACTTATTCCAGGCATAATCTCTAGAAGAGATGCGCGAAAATACTGTAAAGGAGGTCCATTCTTAACCTAACCATGCATCATGAAATAGAATACTTTGAGAGCAATCAATGGAACAACAGAAGAAAAAAAACAGTCCAGTCCAGTCCATCATTACGAAAACGCTGGAAAGTAAAAAGACGAAAATTAAAGCAAACATGTAAAGCGAAAGGATACTCAATCCTATGGGAACACCTCTGGACATCTTCATCATTCATGTTATTTCATTCCTCTCTTCTTTCTTTTCTTTATTTCACAGTAAAAAAGTGATTAAAACAGGACCATTTCTTTTAGGCACGTATAAAAACATCGATCACAGAATCAAATTTATCATAGATTTCGAGAATCAAATGGCGTTGTCACTAGAATCCTTGAGGGACTTCAAAGCCATTGATTTTCGTGCTCCACCGCCATCACCAGTTGGTCCAGGTCATAGACCATCCGTGGCGAATGACGATGTACTTTCCAATTTTCTTGAACACTCGCTACGTGTACCTGACTTGGTCCTCCCTGATCGCGTATTTCCACGCCAAAAACCAACTCAAAATCCTCCGAAACTTGATTTTAAGTCACTGGACTCGGTGGAGGATGATTCGTTGCTTTCGATTATGGAGTCAATAGGCCAAATAGGTTGTTTTGAGCTTGTCAACCATGGTATTTCGACTGATCTTATCGAATCAGTCATGAATGCAGGTGCTGGAATATTTGGATTATCAGCAGAAAAGAAGGCGGAATTGTTAAGGTCGTCTGAGAGGGCGTACGGATTCGTGGAGTCTCATGGCGATCAAGAGGAAAAAGAAAGGAGTGAAGAGTTTGTTTGGTGTTTAGACGATGCGATCAAGTCAGAAATGGAGGGAGTGTGGCCTAATCACTATTCAAATTTCAGGTACTATTTATGTACCGTAGCATTACTCTTTTTGTTTTCCGATATTAACATATTATTAAATCACCCGAAAAACGTACTCCAGTTGAATTGTTTTTACAAATATTACAGTGACAAAATGGAAATTCTATTATCTGAAATAGAGAAAGCAGGCGAAAAATTTGTGGAAATTCTGGAGAAAAAACTTGATAGAAAATGGAAATACGAAGAACAGGGAAGAAGAAAGGAGCAAGAACAGGTTGGTTCAGTTTGTTATCTGTACAAGCACTGCCATAACTCACCGGAGGATCAAAATAAAGGCGACGGCAGTTCTTTAAAATACGAGGTGATCAGAATGTTGATAAGGGGATCGGAATATCCTCATACACTATGTTTCCACGTTTGCCATGGATCTTCCGAGTTCCATCTTTACTCTAAGAAAGGTTGGCTTAATTTTCGCCCCAACAAGTATGCTCTAGTAGTCACAATTGGTGATCAACTACAGGTACACAAATACTTTTTGTTTCGTCGAATAGAAAAAACAGTATGTACCACTCGGAAGTAAGATACGTGTTCGTGTTTGCAAATCGTGATCACTTGTAAGAGCTAATAATTGAAGTCTCTTATGTCCTAAACTGATCAGGCATGGAGTGGTGGGCATTACAAGCATGTGATCGGTAGACCAATCTTTCGCAATGAAGTAGAAGAGAAAATTTCCAACATTTCAATGGCTTTTCTATATTCACCTCCAACTAAAAGTTTCCTCGGTGATGAGCAGGAAACTACAATCTCTCTCAAGCAACAAGCATTATTTGCTTTACTACTCCTGGTTATTTACCAATTCTTTGTTATGTACATGAGGTGATTGCAGAGCTGATTAGCTACTGCATCTTTTACGAATCAACAAGAGAGACACAATTATATATAAAGATACGATTATTGAAGCCTAATACCTGTAATCATCAGTAGTACTAGTAACGAGTCTCTCTTTGGTCTTTGCGACAAAATTATCTTCCAACAAGATAAACACCTGTTTACTCGCTAACTCTTCCTTTTTTATGGCTGTATACCCATTTGAGCCGTGACAGAAATATTCGGCCGTTAACAGAAAACAGCACTACTTCACGCCAAGAGAAGTAATGGATCATGGACCAAATCTAACCCATAAAGACATAAAGACCTTGAAACATATTATCCTAAGATGTCCATATTATATACGAAGTACAAAAAAAACATCTTTAAACGACTTTACAAGCAAGAAGGAAGAAAAGCCAATCTACAAGAAATTCCAGATGCCATCGAGGACAAGCTGGACCACTAATACACAACACTTGATTCTATACACCAGTTGCTGTATGTTAGCTACAACAAAACTCCCCACTTAAGATACAAGGTTAAAAACATTCAACAAACTGGCTCTAACTTCGAATTAGGTAGTTGTCAGTTGTGAACTTTTAACCCTGAAATTTATTAAGCTATGAAACTGTACGGCCATAACAAACAGATGCAATATAGAGATTCTTTGCCCACTTATCCTGCAAGAACCAAACCAAAGTTAGGCTAATGAATTCCATAGTTAGATAAATGACCTGTCATATAATATATATTATAAACAAAGGTACATGTATTACCAACCTTCACATGTGTACTAGGAAAAGCAGAAGTACGAAGAGTCTCCTGTGTTTCATCTGAAGGCTTTCTTCGCGGGATGCTTAATACTAAAGCAGTCTGATCCCAAGTTGCTGCTGCAGCAGTGATACGATATCCAGCATCCCACCGCCTGTGAACACCTTCGCTGGGGTAAAGAAAATCTAGTTCAACTACCTGAAATTGAAACCGTGGTCAGCCTTGAACACAATCAACTTAATTGGTAATGATCAGTATGGTTATTCCCCAAAAATCAAACAAACCTGATCCGAGAATCCTGCACCACGAGACATAATAATCCCCCATTTGTTCCCAGAGGTTGCCATGCAAGTAACATAAAATCCCTCCCTCCATTTTTTATTTATCCACTTAAAAGGAAACGAGTCACTAACTTTGTAGGACTGCTGTGAATATGGCGTACCTAAATTCAATAAAAAGTTAGATCACTACAAGCAATTCATAACAATCCAATATCTGGATCTAAGACTGACCTTTTGACATGATCACTAACGAACTCCCATTATTAGCCCCTGCTACTGCGGTAATATAGTAGCTCTTTTCCCAATTTTCTTGGATCCATTCCTTTCAATAAACCAAACAACATAGTTAGAAAATTATTCGTTTCTCGATATTATTCCAGCTGAAAAATTAACTCAATCGCTCAAGATGAATGATGCTGTAACAGAAGTACCTTGTGAAGAAAAAACGGTGACAACTCATAAACCTGGTCACTGAACCCAGTGCCTGCATCCATGATGAGAGCCCACAAGTTTTGACAGGATGCTACGCTACTGATAAACAGGCCATCTTCATTTCCTTTCTCAATGTGCTGTGCAAGCCTTATATCTGCAACATTGTAATGGTACCTACAGCAAAATTGTACAAAATCATCTTCTGAAAATTCTCACCAACACATATTTTTTCATTCTTGCACATCATTCCATAAGCTTTAAAACACTCTTGTTAGAACCATGCTTTTATTGGATATCCACTTTTGTACTTTAAAAACAAGTACAGGCCATAACAATAGAGAAGACTTGGATATTTACCTTTGCTTCATTGGTCGACGAGCATTGTACACGCTTATCCATTGGGTTGCAGGCATCCCCATTCGAATCTTCTTTTTAGGTTGTTGATCTTCCTCGTTTTCCGATGTCAGTCGACCTCTTTTATGACCAACCTGATGTATCAGCTTTATAAACAAAAAAACACACATTAAGGATAAAAATCAACAGCAGAAATCAAGGGCAATGAACATAAAAGATGTAAAAAGATGTTAAGAGTACCTTCTGAGCTCCATCAGTGTTTATAGGCCTGACATCTGGATTTGGAGCGATAATCCCATCAAAGAGAGATATATATTTTGCATAATTAGGTTCCTCATCAAATTTGAGGTTTACCACATACTCTACAAATAATTTAAAAGAATCCGGAATCGAGTTACAGAGAACTTCAGGTGATGTTCCCATCTTCTTTTTGCACACTAGAAAACCTTTGTTCTCGCCCTACAAGAATACCTACACGTCAGGCACTTGTATATACATATGCATACAACATAAAACTATATAGGTATTGATCAAAGTATCTATAATGAAAAAGGGTTGCCATCCTGTAAAACTATAAAAATACCCAGACAACTGGAGTGTTCTGTGTCCAAGAAAAAAAAACTAAAAGCAAAAAAGAAAAGCGATCAATGAAGTTTAATATATAACTAGAACGCCAGATGACCTGATATCCTTGCCAAGGAAGACGACCACGGAGGAGAAAAATAAGAGTGTAAGCAAGAGATTCTAGATCATCTCTTCTACTAGAAGTTCTGCCTAAATGTGCATGCACACTAGCATATCGGACTGTTCCCCTGAAAAACCAGAATGCTAATTAACTATGGTCACAGTTATTGGATATTTGTTACATGTGAAAACACAAGGAAATACTAGTTGCGAAATTTCTCAATATTGTACCTGAACACGTCTGGCCTCTGGTCATACTCAACATGTTTATTAGTTGAGCTATCACGCCATCTAGTAGCTAATACCACAGGCAAATCATGAAAAGAAACAGAAAAGGAAAAATATGTGATGTTTAAATACATACAAAGAAACAATAGGGTAATAATTTCGGATATGAGCTAGTACCTAATCCAAGATCCACTAGATAAAGTTTCTTCTCTTCAGGAGTACCAGGAGCACCTAGTAAAAAGTTCTCTGGTTTTACATCCCCATGCACATACCTATCAACACTCTTCGCAGATTAGTTCATCTTAGACATCACAAATTTAAATTTAATCTGTATGTTGCATATTTTCATCTGAATGACCAACAAGCTTGAAGATTGAATGCAGGGCTCCAAAATTCAGCACATCATGGATATTGTTTCCTTTAAAATATAACATGTATGCTTCACATGGGAAGCTACAACTAAAAAAATATGGACTGCATAACATACAATAAGAATAATATCTTCTGCAATAAATAAGAATTAGATTTCATTACTCTTTGCAAACTAGTTCATCTGATACCAAACAATTTCAAATTTCGAGGTCAAATAAATGCATCTGAAAATTGTGCTACATTCACATAATTTTGAGTTAAACCTGTATATTGGATTTTTCTAGCTAAAATAACCAACGAACTTGGAGATTAAATGCAGGGACTCCAGAATTTAGCACATCGTGGATTTTATTTTTCCATTGAAATATCACAGTAGTGATTCACATAAAGGACCACCAGAACTAAATAATATGGACAACATAACATATATATAAAAAAATTAATATCTTGGGCAACAAACGAGAACTAAATCTCACACATTCCAGCTAAAGATAAATTTAATGTATCATCTATTATCTTGGAACATGAAACAAAAATATCAAGTATATTATAACACGTCCAAAACAAACTGAAAAATAGGTCTCACCCTTTCGAGTGCATCTTCTCCAAAATTGATATTGCTTCAATGGCAATGCAGGCTACCATTTCGGTGGACATCCTGCAATTTTAATAAGACTTATCAAACAGAGGATACACTTCATACAGCCAGGTAAGAGAGTAGCATATAGTTATGAAACTAAAGAACTAGGTTTAGCAACTTAAAGCTCTATAACGTACATGGGTGATTGACTATTCCACACATCCCACAAGCTTGGTCCAAGCTTATCCATGATCTGCATATTACAAGGTCGTATGTAAAAAGAAAAATAACTCGAAGATTGAAAACATTGAAATCCAGAAGCAACCCATCTCTCCTCTTTACCAAGTGAGTAGAGGATTCAGGCCTCAATAAAACATTGAGATATCAATGAGTTACCTTAGTTAAACAATAAAGTAATACCATAATATATTGGGGACTACTATAGTATATGACTGTACTAGCCTTCAAATAATAATCTTAACCTTCTAAAAATATAATAGCAGATAAATTTCAGAACGAACTTAGACCAATAAGTTAATGCTCTTATGGACTTTAGATGACACAAGTGCTTAAAGAAATAATCATTGTACATACTAGTAAACCAAGGAAATAGCACAATTATTTGAAGTACAATTATTATAATAAAAAACAAATAATTCCAACAGAACAAAAAGATTTTTACAAACGTTAATACAAATTATCTTAACATAATCTATCTTCATAGTTAATCCCCATTGGAAGTTTTGGAATTGTGATTATCATGATAACAATAGTTTAATTACACAAGTTAATACAATTTTTATACTTGACACTATGAGCTGCAACAAAATAGAGCCTACACAGACTTCCAACAGCATAAAATAGCAAATAGGCCATACCATGATATAGTAGTCATCTTGCTCGCCCTTGTAGTGCACCCGTGGTACACCGTGATTGCCACTAAGAGTGCTGTCAAAATGACAATGAATAAGTGAGTCATGTATTTGTCCATACACGATATCCGAGCAACAAAGAAAACGAGTGAAGTGATCATACTTGTACACTTGCCACTCAGAAGGCGGTCCATGAGGACATCCTTTACTTGTCCGATGCTCAAATTTTATGGCTACCTGATATTATTAATAGTAACAAAATAACAATTAATTTAGAGCACAATAAAACTCAATGACTAAACACTAAAGGACAGATGCTACATACATCCGTGGGGCCCCTGTCATTGTTAAATATTGATGGAATTCGACGACCTACATAAACTTGTCCAAAGCCACCCTTACCAAGCTTTTTTTGTACTCTATAGTTGGGGGAACCTCCGACATGAACCTGTGACAAAATAAAACCAAATTCGGTTTATGTAAGTAATAATCATTTAATATTAATTGCAAAATAAAAATTAAAAATAAAAGCGGAGATTGATTTATCATTAAAGAAAACAAGTTGGATTCTCTGTTTGCGTATAGATAGTTTAATGGTCAGCAACCATAAGTTATCTAATGCCATTCTCCAGTTACACAAAAAAAGAAAGATTTTGTAGCTCAGTCAAATCACCTAGTAGTTTTCTATTTAAAAACCCCGAAATTTGAAGAACAAAAATTTATTACGATATTCACAGAGTACTCATAAAATACCATATAAAACTAACTCTATTATACGTGCTAGGACGGAAAAATACACTTGGCTAGGAAAAGATTTATGACAGACAGAGATAAACATAATATTACTTGTATGAAAGCAGGCCCCACACATGAAAACTTTTGACCGGGAACAATATTACGGGACTGAATAAATTTTCTATTTTACTCTTCCTATGCATACAGCATACAATTTTCAATATATATATATATATATATATATATATATATATACACATATACATATACATACATACATATATATATATTTCTTTATCAAAAATTGAAGTCACATATTTCTATCACTGAATGTGCTTTTTGAAATTTACAAAAAGTTTTAGGCAGGAACTGGAACAGAACATTTAATCTAAATGCACCAGACTACTTTTTAAAAGGAACAGTTGAACAACTGAATTAAATAAACAATCAACAGCGTTCCTATTCCAGGAAACAACATGTAACAAGTGACGTTAAAATTTTAAACGCATGTAAGAATATTTTCTATGACAAAAAAGGAAATAAAAATGTCACGTTGAAAAAGCATTAACATTATTTTAGGTTAAAGTGTGTACGGAGATTCAAAACCAGGCCTCCTGTTCCCAAGGTACTATCTAACCAACTGAATTAGCACGAAAACGTTCGTGAAGAAATAAAATATATTCGTTAGCTTTTTTATAAAAACAGTACATGTGCAGCATCCCTTTCAGATACCAATTTCTAAAAAAATGTGTATTACTCTCTGGGTACATATATTATAATAAACTACAGGTAGGCAGACAAAATACACGGTTCATATACTTGCTACATACCCCAAACCTGCTCTACAAGTGGGACCTACTGGGTATGTTTAGTTTGGTTCAAATACTTGCTACGTACTTGTTCAGTCCTACAGGGATACAGAATAGGACATATCTAGTAAATAGTATCGTGTACACAGATAGTATTCATACATTAAAATTTTTGCGGTGAATAGTAATTATTAAATATGCTTAGATAAATATACAATATCTTTATATACTATTTAGCAGATATTGACAGCATGTAAGATATTATATTAATTAGTATAGAACATTATACTATTGTTGTAAGAGAACTACAACGGCCAACAGATCACAGAATCCGGATAGAAAGGTCAGATAGTAAGAATGAGAAGTCATCAAAAATGATTCCATATTTCCAAGCTCAATCTAAGCTTGTTTCACTGAAAATCTTCCCAATTTTAGAAAGAGCGGTCTCTAACGAAAATTAGAAATAAAGGAGTCATCTCCTCTTCTTTCCAAGCTCATTAAAAAAAAGTTCTCATCTTCTCTACAAACCAAAACTCATTAACACGTTGTAAGCATTCCCCCAACCCCACCATCCAATTCTCATCGAAGAGACTCCTTCATCGACTAAACATCAATATTATAAGTCACTGGTTGAGGCATAACAAATAAGAAAACTGCTTCAAAATATAGGGTGAAAGGCATTAAAAAATCTGACTGCAAATTATCTTTTTAGCTTGTAAACCTCAATCACTATGAATACAATCCTACATGAATTTACAAAAAAGAAAAGCATTTAATTCAAAATTATATAATTAAATAAACTATATTTTATGAAACGGCTAGAAAACTTCTAAGCGTAGCTTTCTCCGAAGACAAGTTAGCACATGTAATAATGCATACCATCACAACAGCCAGATGCAAAAGATGCATCAGACTTCAAAATAACAATACAATATAGCATTATACAGTTGAATACAGTTAAAAGTACACCACTCTGCCCTAAACCGTATAATATCAAGACCATGCAGGAAAATACTATAACTGTAAGAAAGCATCAAAACTTTAATTGAAGTCAAAAATAATTCTTTTTAAAACTAAAATGCATCAGCGTTCGAAGAAATGATCAAATTTCTCCACAATGACAAATTTCAAACAACAAAAAAGTCAAATAAATCAGAAACCCTAAGCCAGACAGCAAAACACTATTCTTTTACATTTCAAACTCACACAAGCCATTTTTAGGTTTAGGTACAGACGTACAGTACTAAATATTGCCTTTCAAGAAAATACATCGTACACAACCACAAAGGAAAAGAAGAAAACAATAAATCTTAAAATACGATATATTGGTTAACAAATAAATACAAAAGAATATTTTGTTTATGATTAATATATTACCGTATCAGGTACCGGAGTATTGACTCCATCATCATCGCCTGCATTAGCCTTGGCACCACTCTTTCCCCCACTCAAAGCATCCATTGGCTTCTCCGCTACTTCCTCTCTCTCAACCGGTTGTTGGATTTCCACCACTGGTTCAGCAGGCTGTGCTGCCACAGCCAAGTTCTCATTAACAGCTGGAGCTGGAGCTACAGCTGCCGCCGCTGCAGCCGCTCTTCTCCTCCTCGTACGAGTTGCAATCCCCTCCCCTTGTCCAATCGTATTCACTAAATCAGGCTGTGTTTGTTGTTCTCTCTTTGGTTGCTTTGGTGGCCTTCCCCTTCTTACTCCGCTACGTAACTCCGGCATCCTTTGATCATGCTTTACTTATCATTCCACTTTAAAACCCTAACAACACTCACTGCAATAATCCCTGTCTTTAGCTCAATCCTCTTCAATTTCAAATAATCACACACCTATACATAAACATATCACAATTCAATCAAATTAACATACAATAAACATGATCAAATTAGCAAATAATAAAGTAATGTTAATCTCTCTCTCTCTCTCTCTCCCCTCTCTCTCTCCCCTCTCTCCCTCTCCTCTCTCTCTCCCTCCCTCTCTCTCTCCCTCTCTCCCTCTCCCTCTCCTGTCTCTCTCTTTCTAGCACTCTCCCTCTCCTCTCTCTCTCTCTCTCTCTCCCCCCTCTCTCTCCTCTCTCTATCTCTCTCCCTCTCCTGTCTCTCTCTCTCTCCCTCTCCTGTCTCTCTCATATCATGATCAGGTAATGTAACAAAAAGATTATCACAATTCGATCAAAATCAACAAACGATCAATCAAAAGATGTTAATCAAACCTAACAATCAACAGATTACATAAAAATAACAACTTTTTGTAACGGTAAATATATCATGATCATAAAATGAAAAAAAAACAACAACAATTACAGTAAAACAAACTACACGAATTACAAATAATTAGGGTTTCAATTCAACTTACAAGAGATCTTCAAACGAAATTGAGAGATTGTTCGAGAGAGTACAATCGGCGAGTGTGATTGTAAGTATTGTGTATGTATATATTGTGTGAATTTGTTGTGTATAATAGGAAATAGGTTTATGACGATTAAATAAATCTAGCCGTCGATGGAAATAAATCAACGGCTAAGATTTCGTGATTAATAATTATGAAAAATGTGGGTAAATTCGGACAAATGGAGAATGAGTGAAATTACCAAAAAGGGCATGAGGGTGATAGATGAAGTTATTTATGTGAAGTGAAGATGAAATCTGAGCCGTTGATTTGATTGATCGGACGGTTGAGGTTAGTCGAGTGCAGATAGAATTTGACGTCATGTGTTTCTTGACATTGAAGTAGAGAGCTGACTATTGTTGCTGTTTAGCTTTAGGTGTTCATGTCTTGACTATTTGTTGACCTTATTTTTTTAGAAATGGATCGGGCCCGGTCGTGTTGGCTCTAAAATACGAGTCCCGTTTTAGGCCCGTGGACTAGACTGGATCGAGCCGAACCGGGCTTTTATCCGAGTTTTTCTATTTATATATTAAATATTAGTTTATATTTTGTACATTGAACTGTGAGTAGTTAAGGTACCGAAGGAAATAATATTTCGAATTATGAGAGAGAGTAGTTTAGATACTGAAACAAATAATATTTTTTAATATTACATTCAATCGTTCTCATTCTTTAATATTCTTTAATATTACAGTCAACGTTCTTTAACCTAAAGCACAACACTAATGGTTCTTATTTATCGTAAAAAATCGATAAACAAACAAAATATACCTTTATTCCTTCTAATTTATAATATAGTTTTTAAAAATATGTTATATATTTTTAAATTTTATATAAAAAATCAAATTTTTATCCGGGCCGAACCGGGGTTTTATCCGGAATTTTTTAGAATCAGACTTTTATCCGGAATTTTTCTGGACTTTTATATGGATTTTTCGGATTTCGTGACGGGCCGGATTTTTAAGAAAAAATGAGGCTCATTTACGGCCCGCGGGACGACCGAATCAGGTAGGATTTTTTTCGGATCGGGCTTTTTGGATTTTTTCGAATCTAATAGGATTTTGGGTTTCAGATTTTTTAAACATCTCTAATTGCATGATTGACATAATTGTCTATTGTATGGCTTGTTTCCAGGAAGGATTTCAAAATTAAATGTATTTCGTTAAAAAATATATAAAATATAGGTTTTTTAATATGTACCCAAGCGCTTACATTAAGCACTAACTCTTATAAGTGTAGCTTAATTTTATTAGTGGAAGGATCCATCAACATTTATCATTAAAAAGTCGGACATCACCACGGATGGTAGCTCTGCCAAATGAGAGTCGGCCGATCAAATTAATCTCCGATCTCCTCCTTCCTCCTTTCTTCTCCCTCCTCCTTCTTCAACCAAGACATCATCCACCTTCACAAATCCATTTCGTTCCTCCACAA
>PHNY01072133.1:7580-33490 GCA_003724115.2 Anethum foeniculum
GTACTATAATCTTGGCATGATTTTCACAGTAGTTCGATTGATTATGTTTAATTCTAATTAATTATGTTTTCATTATTAATTTGTGTAATCGGCCGATATCATGAATTAATTCTATGCAAATAGGAGTAATAGATCGGGAGATTTTACTCACTAGAGGTACACATACGATTAGCAGAACTGAAAGTGAGACCGGGAACATCATTGGATTTTTTAGAGCGTTAATGCTCGTGAGAGATTAACAATTGCTCTAATTACCTAACCGATTAAATTACTAGAAGTTGTAAATTGTGTAAGAATGTTTCGAGAGGGTTAATGGTCGGGAGAGATTAGCTTACTCTAGTTATGTGATCACATTTATTACTGCAGTTTAGAAGCCAGTTATTTTGTAAGCATAGTGGACCTGATTGCCCTAGGTTTTTATATTCATTGTTTATTTAGCTTAATTAGTTTAGTGTTAATTTAGTTTAAATTATTAGCTAGTAAAATATTCTTCACACAATCGTTTTGCTCTTGAAACAATCTATATTAATTGAGTCGAAATTGATAGAACCTGTCTCCTTGTGGATACGACCTGCACTTGCCACTTTGTACTAGCAATAGACACCGTGCGCTTGCGGTATATATAAAATAACACATCAAGAAATTGCCTCACTGAAGACTACAGAGCCTACTATGCATCCAATGAGTATCAATGAGATGTCAAAAGTGGCCCCTAAAACTTACAACTTTTGTCCAATATGTGGTGTACCGGGTCACTATGGTTACGAATGCTCATACAATATCTATAATTCTCAGAGTGCTTAATTGGAGCAAACGAATTCTTTTGATGATGGATATGGGTACAACCAGTACTCTAATACATTTGATCAAGAATGGGTGGATCAACCAAATTTCCCTTACATGGATAACGATGTTCAGAATTTTTCATATCATGATATACAATAATATCAGCAACAAAATTATGAGGAACAATATGAGCCACTGCAATAATGTCAATATTCTCTGTCAGAAGAGCCACAATTTTCTCTAACTGATGTGGCTGTGCAAGTTGAAAAAACTAATGAGATATTGAAAGAATTGATGCAGGAGATTAAAGAACTGAAAACTGAAAGTTTGATGATAGAGTCTCAAATTGCAAACTTGGCTAGCTCTTTTATATCAGGGCAACTCAATTATTTGCCACAACCATCCGTTCAACCAGAAGAGGACATGGGTGCTATCATTCTTACATGTGATCAAGAATATGAAAGTTTCTCCATGAGTGTTGATAATGTGACTATTAATTCATAGGAGGAGCATGCTACTGATGATAAGATCAATGATGTTGTTATTGAGGACATTGTAAGTGATGTTGAGGCAACAAAAGAAAGCAATACTGAGATGGTGGTTGTTTCTCTTCCACAACTTGTGCCTAAGCTACCATTCCTAAATCGAGATATAGCCGATGTGGATCAATATTTGGGTATTGGTAAATTTGCTTTCGCTTTATCCTCTACTTACAAGGCTCCTATACTTGAGAATAATTTCTACAAAGTTGACGTGATTACACCAATTGTCCAAGATTTTTCTCAAATTTTGATTGGTTGTCCATACAAAGCGGCTCTTAAGTTACAAGCTGAAGAAGAGAGAGAAGATAGAGGTATCTCTTTGATCAATGATGTTAGAAGCCAAGATGTTCAAATGGCTCCTGTGAAAGTGAGGTGTACTAACAAGCCACCACCTGAGCCTCCACCTTATGTGAATGTTAAGGGAGTTCGTTCTTTCCATGGTGTTGAATTTTATCGTTGTTTTATCATAAAGTTTTCGAGAGCTGCACAAGCATTTGCTCAATTGTTGCTTATTAATGTTATATTTATTGTTTTCACTGATGCTTGTTTGGAGACTTTCTGTAGGATAAAGACAGCAACTGATGCTCTTGATATTTTTTCGTGGTGGTGACTTCATGGTCCAGAAATCGGATATTCCATCTTCATCGGAGTATTTTAGAGAAGGTCGAGCTAGTGACCTTTAAAAATTGGGAGGCAACCCAAGGTTCTATATAAGTAATTAATTAATTAGATTTTTCTTTCTTTCTTTTGATTTTTTTATAGGTAGCATTTTTGTATTTTATTTTTCCGAGGTAGGCAATGCTTGGAATGCAGTTCAACTGAAAATACCGGGATATCCGAGCTAGGCAATGCTTGGAATGCTTTATCTTGTGTTTTTCTTGCTCTGAAGAAGTTTTATATGATGTTTTCTTAAAAGGGGAGTTCTATATTGCATAGACAGTAGATTTTCTGTAAAACATCTGATGCTCTAAAAGCTTATGAAGTTTAATTATTGGACATGTAATTTGACGACTTACAAACTTCAGGAAAATTCATATATACTGTATAGCTATTTCATTAGTATTTAAATTATTAATATTGCATCAAAAAACTAAAAGGTACAAAGATATCAAGTATATTTGAGCCTGAGCCTAAAGTGTAAAATTGAGAGAGTGAAAACTGAAGAATGGTTTTCTCTTTTGAGCAGTACTCTTCTTGAAATTTTGCGAAGTCAGCATGCAACATGAAGCGACAGACTCTTTCATTGATTCTGATCCACACACGAAAACCCCAACGGAAGATCCACTTGTATCTTCTGAAAACTTTTTGAATATGTCTGTTAAATTTAGTGCATATGTCAGGCCATTCAGCTTCTCAAATTTCACATTATTTACTTAAGATAATTAACAACCCTGCTCTTACTTTGGTTAAGAACTCCTGCTTTTAGCGATAAATTTTTTTAAGAAATGTATGAAAGATTTAATAAATCAGAGAAATCCTTGAAAAAGATTCAAAACTTGTGAGAACGTCAAACACTCCCTTTATCCTACAAACTCCTCTATCTTATACAGTGGCAGAAGTAGATTTTCTTAAGGCGTCAAATTGTACTTCTAAGAAAAAAAATGTAATTAGTAATTTCTAACAAAAACAACTAAGGTATTTTGCTGCTTGCCCTCGGCACTTAGTGCCTCCACTTCTGAATCCTGATCCTATACGACGGTTCCCTAATCTTTATCTAGATAAATTATTTGATTGTATAATGTATATGCTCATGTCATGTGTAAAATAATTTTACCTTGAAAGTTAGGCCTTCCTGTGAAATGGATTTTATGTTCCACAAGTCCGGTAGATGCTTCAACTGAATGTTTTGTGCCTTGCTTACTGGAAGAAGGTGTCGGTTCTTTCTTCAGCCTTTTCATTCTCATGACTAAAGACACTAAGATGCTGCAAGTGATTGATAGAATGAAAGAACATATAAGAAAGAGATCTGTCACTGTGGAGGGCTTCTTCACTTCTGATGATTTTTGATCTGGATTGAGATATATCTGGTTGAAAAAGGTTAGAAACATAATAAAAAATATGGATGACGAAGCAGCTATTGCAGCCATCCATATTAAACTGTCCGGTCCATATGCTGCATATCTCGAGCATTTGCCATCAAAATTAACTGTTCGCACTTGAGAAAATTCAGTAAGTAGTTCTCTAAATGTTGCATTAGAATGTGCTTCTTGAGTTACAAATACTTCTACATTTAAATGCAACTGGTCAGTATTTTGGTCCAGGAGTAGTGGGCTAACTGGAGTTAGTAAGGATAAATCTTGGCACCTCTTGACGGCATATATTAGTTTTACCCTTGAGGGGATTTTGTTTCTCCCACTTTTCTGAATAGAAGCAATGTCCTGCAACATGCTCAGAAATGGTGTTATTCCAATTCCACCAGCGATCAGGAGCATACTATCATATCTGCAAATGGTTATCAGATTCTTTTTATTATCACTATTATTTTATTTTATTACTATTGAGCTATGAAGTGAATAGCATTGGAGGACAGTAGGACAATTGACCATAATCCATTACCTTAGAAAGTTCGGTGATGTAGGTCCATAAGGCCCTTCAATTGCAACAGGAATGCACTGTTTTTTATTAGCATCCGATTCGAGCTGAGCACAAATTCTGTTATAGAGAGAGTTTGTCCACCATCCCTCACATTTGATTATTACAGACATGGTGCTATCATCAACTCTGGAACTAGAAGTTATGCTGAAGGGGTGCCATTGAAACTTGGATATGATTGGTATCTTCATGAATATTATACTTGTTGGAGTATACTTCAACACTGAAATCGAATAAGAGCACAAACTTTGTTAGTGATTCTCTGATTATTCTTGTAAGTTAGTTTCTGAAATGATACAAGAACACTTGAAACATACTTGGATCTTTGGGGAGAATAACCTCTACTGCTTTGCCCGGGAAGACTTTAGCAGAGAGGATGCAAGTTCTTGGTCTTGACTGTATCATCCTGAGTAGCTTGTCTAGGCCGAAGAGGAAAACACCAGGAAAAACCATATAGAAGTGGCGATCACCAGTATGAAACAAGAAGAATACTAAGAAGACCATGTATAGGTGATGTGTGTTATAGAATATTTCAAATCGTCGTCTTCTCACTTGTGGAAGTGATGTGATCCAGATTACAAGTGCTGTAACAAAAGCAACCTCTCCAGCAAGGTATATTCTGCCTTTCTTCTGCCACTTCCACATCTGTCTTCTCAATGGTTAAAATAATCAAATTCTACATCCCAATACTTTGTGATATCAAGATGTTGGAAGGGAATAGATTTACCTCATCTAAAATATGTTTTTTCTCACCCCAGATGAATAAAGTGCCTGCACCATGGAGCGCGGCAAAAATTATCATTGAAGTCCCAAGCCAGATATGGTATCTTACACTTGCTTCAAAGTGAATACCAAGCAGCCTAGTAATTGTCATTCCCCTCAATATAGGCAAAAGTAGTAGAGCTAAGCAGGCTTCTGCCAGCAAACCACTCCGCGTTGCCATCCTAAAAAGCTTGAATTGCCATCTGCAGGACAGCTCAAAACATCATTCACAAATCACATTGTATGTTTTTAGCCTCTGATATATCAACATCTCATATAGAAGCAAACTGGCAATACTTCTAACTTACTCATTCAGTTTAAATGATTTATTTGGCGTCATCTTCTTAAAATCATTAGAGATGTGAGCATAAAATGTCCATGCTAGAAAGAGGAAAAACAGGATTATGGCTAGGATTTCCGTGCCAGACAAAACACCTACGTAACTGTTTACAACAAGCGGATTTGAGAGCGCCGAGATTGAGCTTTTCCCTTGTCTGTCATTCCAATTGAGAAAAAGGTTAATTACAGTGCCTAAGCTGGCTAACTTTTAATAATAATAAGTTAAATTCTACCTGTTTCTTGCTTCATCTGGTCTTAACTTTATATAAACAAGTCCCATTATTGCCACGAGGATAAGAGGGAATGTGTAGACAGCAAAATCAAGACCTGGAAAGTAATTACTCCAAGATTAATATTGCCATTAGAGAGCAATCATTGGTTTTTAATATAGTATAAACTTCAACCTCAGTTCAAATCACAGATACTTGATTAAGCCATATATTAGAATCTAGAAAAAGGAATTTATGGCTGCTCGAGACCACTTTACGGAGACTTTAAAACAAAACTAAGACAGTACCATTATATCCAAAAACTGTTGTTGATGCACTCTTTTCAGCTACTTTCCATTTTCTTGTCCAGAGCTGTGTTGGCTTAAGAAGCCATACAGATACCCATCCCATTGACACCAAGATCATCGCTACTTTAAGAATGAGAATAGAGGCTTTCGCCATGTTTGCTTATGTTAGATTTTAAGAAGGAAGCTTTTAGTTTTATACAATGTGCAATAATTCTTTATATAGAGATTGAGGAAAGACATCTCCAAGATATTCTAAGATACATGCACCTAAGACTCGAGAGTAGCCCCCGCCTGTCTTCACACTTGATGACATTTATTTGTAGATTTCTTTTACATTTTCTAAGCAGTTTTCAACATTCTTCATTTTACTCCTACAATAAAGTTAAAAAGGTGGTTCCAATAAGATTAGAGATTGTGGAATATGACATCAAAAGTCAAAACATATCTTTCACTGTGGTTAATACTTTTAAGCAATTTTTTCAAAAGATGATGTGTACATGATGCTAATTCTGTTACTGTTAGATGGTGTCAAATTGTTACTTATTGGATTACATTATAAGCTTTAGCTTTCTATTTAACCATCATTTTCCTCTTAAGATTGGTCCACACATTAAGAGTAATGGATTCCTGGTCCTTCTTACTCTTTTTAAGTGTTGTTTTTGGTGGGAAGATTGGACCCTTTGCATCTTAGCATTGCAAACCTCTTGGAAAAGTTGATTATTGCGCCTTTATATCAAACTTTTGGCCAAAATCAACAGCTGCATGTTTGATGCTACGCCACTTAAATCCGAGTAATATGTAAGTGGGAGTTGCACACTTGCACTCTGAAACATATCTTGTAAAATGAAATAACTGATTGAAGGTAGTGATCTATAATGATGCAGTTCAGTGACTGAATGAATCAAATGATCAAGGTTCACTTATTTCAACAAGGTGGATAGGTGGTCCTTTGATCAATATATTGTCAAGAGAATCATTTCGAATATGTTCGTGCAAATCTGAACTGTAATGTGCCACAGCATTGCAGTGTCTTCACTATGAAGATTGTTATCCTGACTGTAATGTGCCAAGATATCTTGATCCTTTATGCTTGTGATCAGCATTTATGGTTTAATCTAATTGTTTTTATCTTTTAGATATATTTGGCACAAACGAACCAATAAACAAATATTTTTCTACCCATATTCTTACCTTTTAATCATAGGGTATACCTCCTTCCTTGCAAAATTTGTCATAAAGATGGCAGACAAAAATTAAGTGCAAATTAGACCGGACAGGTGTCTATCTACAAGGATCAAAAGCTAAAGGTTCTATAGACTGCTTGTTAGCTCTTGATGCTTTTAGAACACTGAATTTATGTGGGTATATATGACCTATTTTAGATTTAGCAAACTTTGAACTTGGAATTAGTTGTGTCAAGTCAAGTCTCAGTCTCTGTTCTGGACATAGTAACTTGAGATCTTCATTAAGATATGCTGAAGGTAGTGCCTGTCTTGATCAACACATATGGTGGATGATTTGTTCCTCTCTCGCTATGTATCTGTCGCATCCTTTTATCCAAAATCATGATTATCTGAAATCATCTTGTGTTATTTTCGCAAAGATGCAGATTATGTGACAGGAATGCAGCAATTAGTTAGTGCTTACTAAAACTAGCATGATATAATGAGGTGTAGTAGTTTTCAGGTCTCAAAGTAGGTTACTGTAATGGTAATTGCCTCTGGAATAAATTTGCTACAATTCTTTAACAATATAAACAAATCCTGAAAAATGGAAAAATTATATAGTTATCCATGGACAGAGATTCTGTTACGAAGAATAACAAGAGATTTATTATGTGGTGCAGATGAATTTATATGTTCTCAATTCCAATAGGTTTAAATTTCTTTTCTTCTACCAATTATCTTCTTTAAGTTTTCCAAATAGTAAAATAGAGCCAAATCCATCCACATGTGGCTGCACAAAGTGACTAAGACAAAGGCCTGCAAGTTGACAAAAGATAATGCTGTTATATTCATTTCCATATATGACTGTTAAAGCAACATTATAATCAAACCCCGTACTTGAGATCTTGGTTTTTAGGGCCCTCTTTCAATCCTAGTAGCCTTTAGTTCTTGTTAGTTAATAGTTAGGTACAGGATGTGCAGTGATGTGAGACAGTAAGACAATGGAAACGAAGAACTCATTAGATGGACCTAGTTGCTGTAGTTGGCAGGTGCCCTGTGAAATCATGGAGAGAGGCGACGATGAGCAGCTGAGAAGGGATTGCAAATGTATTTGTTGCTCTTGGTAAAATTGACATGGAAGTACTTAGACGGGCATCCGTCCTTCCTGGAAATTGTCTTCTGCTCATGCCTGGTAATACAAACTCATTCATCAGTGTTAAGACATCCATTTCCTGACCCTCCATAACGGTCTCTGTGAAATATGTGAGCTTCCGACGTGACAGTCCTGTGCCCACATCTTTACAGTTCTTCTGTTTCCTCTAATGATAGCTCCTAAGATAAATTTCAGTGAACTTTGTCGTCTTTCAGAACGATATCTACAGCAACCAAGATAACACTAGGAGGAGGAGCAACCAAGATAGTGCTGCATGTTGCTGAATCCATACTAATGATTAAATTAGTAGTGGAGGTTGCAAATTCATTCTGTGAATGTTGGTTCCTATTCGTAATGGTCATGGTTTGTGCCAACAAAATGACTCTGAACGAACCTGTAGCTTGTATTGAAAGTAGAAGTTGTTGTGCTCCATAAGTGCGCAGTTGTCCTGTTGCTGCATTCAACTTTTGGTAAATAAGATAATTGTTTAAAGAAGATTCATCTCAATTTTCTTGTCCATTCTCTGTGAAATCATTTGATCAAGGGCTTTCAAATACACAACAAGCTAAACCGGTATCAGTGAATAACAAAGCTACAATAAGTATATGAATGATCCAATAACAAATAGTGATAGTGATATCAATAAAAAAAACGTTTGAATTTCACATATTTTTTGTAAAATTAAACAATGTTCAATTTCATAAATTTTTGAAAACTATTAAAGGTCCCAGAATGGTACACAAAATGGATCCAAATATCACTTGTCATAAGATCAATAAAATCATTCAAAATTGTCATCTCAGCAATACCGCCTCATTTAAGATCAAGTTTTGATATTCAATTTAGTATTTATAGCTAAATTCCTGATTTAAACTCAATCTCGTAAAATGAAATTTACTTAATCTAAGTAAATAGTTAATCTAAATTTAGTCATGGAGTACAACAATTATTTTTAACACTTCATTTTGCAACAGATCATGGAGTACAACAATTATTTTTTAACACTTCATTTTGCAACAGAATATTTATTTCTCTTTTTCTACAAAAATTGCTTATATCATTTCAATATTACAAAAAAAAAAAAAAAAACAAAGGGGCAAAACGGTAAAACAACACAAACCCCTTTCATCCTCTCAATAAATCCCAACAAACCCTAACCTTCTCCGCTCTCCGCCGCACCAAAATGACAACCCGCTTGAAAAAAAACCGCAAGAAGCGCGGCCACGTCAGCGCCGGCCACGGCCGTATCGGAAAGCACCGCAAGCATCCCGGAGGTCGCGGAAACGCCGGAGGCATGCACCACCACCGCATCCTCTTCGACAAGTACCATCCCGGATATTTCGGAAAGGTCGGTATGCGTTACTTTCACAAGCTCCGTAACAAATTCTACTGTCCAATAGTCAACGTTGATAAGCTCTGGTCAATGGTCCCACAAGACGTTAAGGAGAGTGCTGGAGATAAGGCGCCAGTGCTTGATGTGACTCAGTTAGGGTACTTTAAGGTGTTGGGGAAAGGTGCGATACCGAGTGCGGTTGTCGTTAAGGCTAAACTTGTTTCGAAGAATGCGGAGAAGAAAATTAAGGAGGCTGGTGGCGCTGTTGTGCTTACTGCTTAGTTTTCGAGATTCGGTTAATTCAGTTATCGAGATTATGGTTATTAAATGTTTTTGATAAATTATTATGACTGATTTATAATTTTGTTTGGATTAATTGAGTTTTGTTATTATGAGATTTTTATGGATATGTTTGATTTGGAATATGTTTTTATGTGTTTGCGATGATTTTGTTTTATTTGCGTAATGTGTATGATTATTGGTGAACTGGAATTATATAATGAGGATTGGTTTAGGAAATGTTGTGTTTGATGTAGTTGGGGGTTTAGATGGCGTAAATTGGTTATTGTTTATAATTTAGTTATTGAATTTATGGTTATTAAATGTTGTTAGTAAGTTTTTGCTTTTTGATTGTGTTAGGATTAATGGAGTTTTGTTGTTTGAGATTTTTATAATATATAATTTTTTGGAATATTTTTTATTTGTTTGTGTTGATTGTGCTTTATTTGCCGGAATTAGTTTTTAGTGGAATGGAACTTTATGATGTGGTTTGGATTAGGAAATGTTGTGTTTAATGAGGTTATTGGTTTATATTGTTACCTTTGTTTGTGAGGGTGAATGCGTCCTATGTACTATTTCGATCAGTCTGTAGCTCAGTTAGTAGGATTGTTTAATTCCAACGTCTCCCTGAGTACCACTAATCCAATAGAAATTGAGTGTGGATACTTGATATTTGGTGTAATTTAATAATGAAACGTAGTGTGAAATGAAGTAGGCTGGTAGTCCGATTACAATTAGTAGTGCTGTCGAAGAGACATGCCCATCTAGTCTAATAGGATAGCAGTTTGTAATCATTTGCTGGTAATATTATTAATTTTCATTATAAATACACAGGTGCATTGAAAAGGTTGTTGGGTGTAGATGTCTTGAAACAATCTAAAGGTTGAGCAGTGCTTAACTCTGCATATTCCTTGTATTTTTTTTGCATACTTTATGGTTTTAGGAATGGGAAGAATATATGTTAGCCCCAGTATTTAGGTAGGCTTGTAATTTTGATGACTTGTAAGTTGTAAGTAGAATTATGTAAGGGCGGGTACATTGGCATCCTGCATTTTATTTGCGCAACACTGTGTTTTCCATTTCACACTGCATGAGTCAGTAATTTTTGTTTCAGTCTTTTGTTTGTTCTGCAGGCCTTGTACGAAATTAAACTTGAAGGTACATTTTTTAGCATCTTATTCTTTTGACACCCACCCAATGGCATAAAATAGAGTAAACCTACAGGGAAACAGTTTCAATATTGTATCATGTGTTTGCTATAGATATAGCAATCTGCAACTTTGAACGAGGATCAGGAATCCTTTTTCTTGCAACTTCATAGTCGATTATGTATATAGATATAATATTTGTATTTGTGGCTTGTATGGTCTTAGACCTACAAATATCGGGATAGGGGTTTATCTAGCAAATTTATCAGACAATGATCTTTACATATTTGGTGAGGAAAATGGACTAGCAAATGTGTGTGTGTGTGTGTATATATATATATATTGTTTTGGTAAGCAACCATGTGTAACATACATGTGTTATTTATTAATTATGAGTTATAGTGAAAGCCTTAAAGGTATTATCAGATTCAGACTTGTCTCATGTTGTCTTCTTTTTCAAAAAATAAATTGCTATGCAAGTTTGCTTATAGGTTATTTCTCTAGGTAATGTCATTCCTCATATCATTCAAATTCTTGTGTTATATTGGCTGGGTGTTTCGATCCCTTAAACTCTGGGCTGTCAGAGAACATTATTATTTAGTTTTTCCCCGTCAAATATGTTAATACTGAATATGAACTCTTTTGTAACTACACACACTGAATGGCTTGAAACTTGGCTGTACTTTTTTCATTTTGTGTCAGTTTTCCTTGCCTTGTGCTGAATCTTGTTGGAGCTGCATAGATTATATGCATAATGCATGTGTATGATATATTTTCTTTTTTAATAAAATTAGAGCATTTCAATGAAGTTGTATCAATAGGCAGAAGGACATTATCTTTTTCCAAGCATCAGGATCAGCATCAATTAATATTTATATTAATGGATGAGAATTAAGTTTTATCAAATTTTTTTCATTATAGAATAATTATGTAATTTCCTGTTCTGTTTTCTATTTTTCCAGTATTTGATGGGGGTTTATTTACAACATTAAAGCCAGAAATCAATGTAGAGCACAGTTGAATTGATACAAGACACCAGTGTAAGTCTAACAAACAAACACATGTGTTAATTTGGGTGAAATGCAAGAGCAATAATAAGTTTGAACAAACCAAACCACATTAAAGGGATATATTTGGTTATATCTGTTTTGTAGTCGCGCATGTTTGGATATGTTTGCCAGACTGCCAAATATCAATGACAAAAAATAGACAAATCGTGCCTTATTAAGATTACGTTGTCAAACATCTTTATTTTGTGAACGTAAAACGCCCAATGTTTGGTGAATATAATACTCAAATCATAGAGGGAGATCGATCCACTCGTCTACTGTTAAACCTTAATTAAATAAATGAATTCTATATCTAAAATATTATCCATTCATCGAGATTTAAACTTCGCTTTGTCTGCGTCTAATGTTTTAGGATCAAATGTAAATTACTTGATCAATCTCATGACTTGGAATACTTGCTTATGAGTTTATGAGTAAACTGCAAATTGGTAGATAAATTTTATTCCTTTTTTTTTTTACGTAAAAATCATTTATATTACTCCAAATCATGCAATATTAGATTCTTAAGACCAATAGGAACATCACTCTTATTAATCACTCGAGCTAGGTGTGAAAATATGAGTAGATATGTTTGTAGATCGTCGAAAAAGGCAAACTAATTTTGTTTGAGCTACTAAGCAAAGATTCTGCAGTCCTCTACTAGTGAACCAAACAGTGAAATCATGCGGAGTGTGCTCTTGATTGCAGGCACCGCGACTAGACAATCCGGTTTCAAGTCCTCCAACTAATTCTCCATTATCCAGCTAAGCGCTTCCTTTATGACCATTGTTTTTTCAGTCTCCGGATTGAGTTCATTCCAGTAGTAAATAGAGAGATTAGCTCCCCTTTTGAATCTCCAGCTATCATGCCGGCACCATAAGCTGCTGGATCCTTAAATATTACTGCGTCGACGTTTAGTTTTGTTGTTACCATTTGTAGTGCTACCCAAGAGTGTAATCCATCTCCTAAACCATTAATATATAGGTAGCTGGAATGTGAAATTTACAATATGCTGGATTGTTTTTATTTTTTTAAAAAAATAGATAAGAGCCACTCTTTTTGAGGTAAAATGATATATATGCTGCAAATTAAATTTTAACTTTAAAATACTACGCGAATTAATTTAAACTTTTATTTATCGATATTATGCTATACAGTCGTACAGGGGGAAATGGGACCTCTGTCCCATGCGAAGAATCTCTGCTACATGAATACATGTCCTTCGCAAGTGGCTGCATAAAATAATACTCAATATAATTATATATTAAACTTTAAACTACTCCATATGTAAGTATATAATACTGGGTGCTGAATGCTGATATGAAAATTCATTCACCATCCATATATTTTAATTTCAGATCTAAAACCGTGCATTATTTGTTCCTAGTTGGTATAAAATATGGTTAAGTATTAATCATGATTCGGACCCAGTTCTGCATATAATACAAACATAAGAATGTGATATTTGGGACTTTGGATAGAGATTGATCATGTAATTCAAGAACCCATGACTCATTGCCTCCATTGAAATACAAATATAAAATTCAAATTTTTATATAATGTTACCTACAATTCTTGCCTTATCATGTCAATTATCAAAATTTATAGGGTTATATTATTGGTCTATTACAAAAAGCAGACGTACATATCACCTTTCACTTCATTCAACTTATCTATTCTAATTGGTCCTCCCAAAAGTTATCAAACTTGGTTTCTACATCATTGTATTTGTACCCAAGTCCTCTTTCCTTGTTCTTTGGATAGATGATAATGTAATCTAACATATCATACTCTTTTTGATAATTGTTACAGTATTATTTACCTACAAAGAGACCATGTAAATGAAAATGCCAGCATGCAAGCATGAAAAGAAACAATTAGAACTCAAAGCTAATGGATTTCGCCGTTTCAGTTATAAATTTAATCCGATTTACGATCAATTATGGAATAAATGCAGAATAGTTATTCTACATAAATTATAATTTCGCGTGGAGTAATGAATTTAGATTTTAAATATAATCTTACATAAAGTTTGGCCAACTTGATTTAAAATCTTATACATTGTTAATTTAAGTAAAATTTGCAACATATTCTGCAGAATATCATAGTTTTTTGTTGGTTATTTTGTAGGATTTCAAAAATTATAAAAAATATTATAAAATTTATCAAAATTCATTGTTTCATGAGATTTGAAACAGTCAATTATTTTTCCTGACAAAAAAATAATTATTTCTTAAATATCATCATTCTTAAAGAATTTTTTAAAGCATAATGGAATATCACCAAATTTTGAAGAATAGTTTAAAATGTTATCTGAATAACTTAAAAAATTTTAAGATCTTTTTAATTTAAGTATAACTCTAAAATTTAATGGATCAATTAAAATTTAAGCTGAATATACTCAAATTCTTAAAATTCAAAAAGATACTTATTGTTTGAAAGAAAAAAAATCAAAACAGTGATAATTCTGATTGAATACCGTCAAAATTTTCAGAATAATTTAAAATCTTGGTTGATTATCCTAAGATTTTTTTTTATAAAAAAAATAGGATATTGATTGAACATCCTTAAATTTTAATAAATGTAAATATAAATTAAATATACCTTAACTTTTAATATATAAAAAAATACTATACAATCTGAATTGAATATAACTTTGATTTTTTTCGAAAATAATTATTTGATTAGTTTAGAACATTCGGAATCACGAGGACACCATCACATAAATATAAGAGGTGTATATTTAATTTAAATTTTAAAGAATTGATAATAATTTACGAATTTTAGATGACTATTGTTAATTTTAATTTTATACATATTTTAACAAAAGTATGTTGATTTAATTGACTTTTACATAAATTTTTCAAAAAGTTAATATACATTAACAAATACATCAAAATCCACAAATTTAATGAACTTTTGAATACCACAAAATTTCAAATCAAATACTACCAGATTTTAACGTACTTTTTCAAAATCTAAATCAATATTGTCAGATTTCAAATACCTTTACAATGCTTGTATTTGAATGCCTTCATATTTTTTAAAAAAAAAAATTAGAACTTAAACTTAGTATCCATGAAATTTCATCATCCAAAAAATCCTTCGATAACCCTAAGATTTTAAAAATAAATTATTAAAAATACTATTTTTTAATTTTTTTTTACGATTTTACTATATTTTGAAAATATTGCAAAAATAGGATTCACGTTTTCTGAAAAATATCTAAATTTTTTTTATTGCATTTGAGGTTGAGTAAAACCGTATTTTTAAAATTTTTTGAAAAATCTTACTTTTACAAATAAAAACTTTTAAAAAACATTTTTTTACAATTTTTTGAATTCATATTTTTGAAAAAAAAACCCAAATATAAAAATAAATAACAAAAAAGTAAAAAAAAAGTAACGGTGCAGAAAATAACAGAGCATCACGTGGTAATTAACCAACGTAGACGACTCCATTTCCTTCTCTTTCCCACTCCACTCTGTATCTCTTTCTATACATACACACACGCATATATAGAGAGAGAGACAGCGAAGAGAGAGAGAGAGAGTGAGTGTAGATAAGCTCTACGTATATATATTTGCTGTATGTCAGTAAGTTGTTTCACGCATTACTACGGTGGATTTGGTGAGCTTGCGAACCCTTTACAATGGCCTCAATTAAGAAAACGCCGTCGTTTTTACCTTCCGATGATACTCCGCTCCTTTCTCGCCGTGCCGAAGTTGTTCAGGACTGGAGTGTTGCGTCGTCTGTTTCCTCCGATGATCGGCCGATCAAAACCTCTGCCATTGCTTCCTTGAATTCTTCCGCTAGTGCTACTGCTTCTACTAAAGGTCTCTCTCTCTCTCTCTCTCTCTCCCCCTCTCTCTCTCCCCCTCCCTCCTTCTCTCTCTCTCTCCCACTCCCTCTCTCTCTCTCTCTCTCTCTCTCTGTGTGTAAGCATGTTATTGGTTTTTATACTAAAATGTGTATGTGTGTGCCTAAAATGTGGATGTCAATGCGATTACCATTGAATTAGGTTTTGATGATTGCTATTTCTACATGATTTATGTCATTACTTATTTTGTGTTGAAACTCACGTGTGGGGTGTGTGTGTGTGTCTATAGGCAGAAGTATTTTGTTGTTTTTGATACCAAAGTGTATATGTATGTGCCGATAATGTGATGGAGAGTTAGGATCGTGAACAATTCAGATTTGGTCATTGTTTATGTTTTAATTGACGTTTATTGTTACTGATTTGTTAATTGGTAAGGATTTATCTGTTCTCAGAAATTTATCAGAAAAATGACAGAATTAACTTACCTAAAAAACAACTTAACTGACTAATTACGTTGAGTTAGGTTCTGAAGAAACATTTTGGTTTTTAGTTTTTGTAGGTCGATTGCTGGTTGGAGGTTGAATAATTACTTGAATAGTTATTAGATCAATCCACCCTGAACTTTAGCATGTTATTGTTTTTTACTGTAAAAAATAACGTGGCTGTTATTTTGTCTTGATTAGGAGGATTCTAGAGTGTCAGGTGTGCTAAGAAGAGAGAAGGATGTTCGCTATAAAGCTGTACTTCTCCTAGCATTTGTAATCAAGACAGAATGAATGAATATTGAGCTAGTTTTATTGCATTATACTGACATGCTTGATTTAATAAAAAAATTGAAATTCTTAAAGCAATTTATGTCTTGAAGTTCTGAAGAAAAGGTAGCCTATTGTAAACTAAATTATGTGCAAAATATATTTTTACTAAATCGCTAAACCATTTCTTGCTTGTACAGGAATCCAGATTATGCTAAGGGCACAAAGTAGTCATCCTTTGGACCCTTTATCTTCAGCTGAGATCTCAGTTGCCGTAGCAACTGTCAGAGCAGCTGGAGCTACCCCTGAGGTTTCAATTACGTTCTGAGTGATTAACTATGCATTGTTGGTATATGTTGAGGGTAACACACCTTACTGGTAACTCTGCAGTGACTATAATTTTTTTTCTCTCCTTCAGGTTAGAGATGGCATGCGGTTTGTTGAGGTTGTTCTGTCAGAACCAAGTAAAAATATTGTTGCATTGGCAGATGCTTACTTCTTTCCTCCATTTCAACCCTCATTACTGCCGAGAACTAAGGGTGGAGCTGTTATTCCTAGTAAGCTACCTCCAAGGCGAGCTAGACTTGTGGTTTACAACAAGAAGTCAAATGAAACAAGCATATGGATCGTAGAACTGTCAGAAGTACATGCAGCAACTAGAGGTGGGCATCACAGGGGAAAAGTGATATCCTCACAAGTAGTTCCTGATGTACAGCCATCAATGGTAATTTCTTATCCTTGTCAACTTTGATATCAAGTGCTTGTCTCTATGTCATTCATCTTTGCAGAAAGAATAAAACCCTATCCAACTAAAGTCAACACTTGAAATTTCCAATTAGTTAATCCTGTTTCTGATAGAAAACTGAAATATTTTGAGATTATTTTAAAAATTTATGATTCCTCAATAACTGTACTAGTGCAGTGAAGGACATAAAAAAATAAATAAAAATTGGATTACGTCTGGTGAGAGTCTTGGGTCTTCAATATACTGCTTTTCTGTTTCCTTTTACACTATATAATGAATGTCTGCAGTAACTGTGGTTCTGGGTAGGCCAATCCTACCAGCACACCTACTTGATTTTGTATTGCTGGGGAATACTAATACAGAATTAAAGATCCTGTTTCTGATAGAAAATTGAAATATTTTGAGATTATTTTAAAAAATTATGATTTCTTAATAACTGTACTAGTGCAGTGAAGGACATAAATTTTTTTTTGATTACTTCTGGTGAGAGTCTTCAGTCTTCAATAGTTCAATATATTGCTTTTCTGTTTCCTTTGCACCACTATATAATGAATGCATGCAGTAACTGTGGTTCTGGGTAGGCCAATCCTACAAGCACACCTACTTGATTTTGTATTTCTGGGGAATATTAATACAGAATTACATACCCAAAGAGAAACGAATCCATTACTGAAAATGAGGACTGAAGCGGGCATACTACCTTTTTCTGGCGAACATATATGATATTTTTTTGTTTATTTTAGGCAGCTGTACAATTCAGTCACACTTGAATGTCAGATTGTTTCTTTTGATGTTTGCTTACTTGATAATATCTTTTCCGGCTGTTATAGGATGCCATGGAATATGCTGAATGTGAAGCAGTTGTAAAAGAGTATCCTCCTTTCCGTGAAGCTATGAAGAAGCGGGGTATTGAGGATATGGATCTTGTCATGGTCGATGCTTGGTCAGTTTAATTTTTATGATGATACTTGATGCACTCAAGTGTTATCTTATCTATGTTGTTCTTAACTGTGTACACTAAATCTTAACAGGTGTGTCGGTTACTATAGTGACGCTGATGCTCCTAACCGTAGACTCGCTAAGCCACTTATTTTCTGTAGAACGGAAAGCGATTGTCCCATGGAAAATGGTTATGCACGCCCAGTTGAAGGCATATATGTACTAGTTGATATGCAAAACATGGTTGTGATTGAGTTTGAAGATCGTAAACTTGTCCCATTACCTCCAGCTGATCCACTAAGAAACTATACTCCTGGTGAAACAAGGGGAGGAGTTGATCGTAGTGATGTAAAGCCTTTACAGATCATACAGCCTGAGGGTCCAAGCTTTCGAGTTAGTGGACACTATGTAGAATGGCAGAAGGTATTTCTCTTTCTGTTATTAATAAACTTTACCAGCATTATTAAGGGACCACATATATAACTGGTTTTAACTTGGCAGTGGAATTTCCGAATTGGTTTCACCCCGAAGGAAGGCCTGGTTATACATTCCGTTGCATACGTTGATGGTAGTAGAGGCCGAAGACCGATAGCTCATAGACTGAGTTTTGTTGAGATGGTTGTCCCCTATGGCGATCCAAATGACCCCCATTACAGGAAAAATGCATTTGATGCAGGGGAAGATGGCCTTGGGAAGAATGCTCACTCTCTTAAGAAGGTTTGTTACTCTTTGCATATCTCAGATGTAAACTTTCTAGTGTTTTCTTACTAATTTATGATCTGCTGGTGTCAAACAAATTAATTTTACAGGGATGTGATTGTTTGGGCTATATTAAGTACTTCGATGCACATTTTACAAATTTTACCGGAGGCATTGAAACTATAGAAAATTGTGTATGCCTTCATGAGGAGGATCATGGTATCCTTTGGAAGCACCAGGACTGGAGAACAGGCTTAGCAGAAGTCCGAAGGTCCAGGCGACTAACGGTTTCTTTTATATGTACCGTGGCTAATTACGAATATGGTTTTTACTGGCACTTCTATCAGGTATGTTGAGGCTCATTAACTGAAAAACTTCTTCATAGCTTCGATTATTATAGGTCTTTTATGTTCACATGATTAAGCAGCTGGCTGTTTGTTTCTAAAGTCCCACACTGAAAAGTTATTGCCATCATGTTAAATTACTCAGCTTTCCATTTTGATTTTTTTTTCTTTTTGTGATAAAGTGTTTAAATATAAGAATATTGATCTACTGCATAATCCATCTGGCATTTGTATAGAGAAAATTTCCACATGAATGGACAAATTAAAACAATAGTATTATCACATTCTTTACCACTTCAAAATAAAGACGATTTTATATTTTATTTAGTCTATTCACATAATTGATAATCATCTTGCACTTGCCAATTCTAAAAACTTCTCAAGTTATAACTCTAACAAGTATATATTATAGGTACTCAATAAGTACATTGCTTCTGCTTGATGCCTGGACAGTTAGCAAACAAAGACTTTTCCTATTTTTAATAAGCTGCGCAAATATAATATTTAATATGCTGACCCAGATGAACATATTGTTTTGCTACCTTCCATGCTTTACTAATATGAACCCCACACAAAATTTCAGAGTTTCATATACATTTGATTATTTTTTTATTGCTTTATAGTACAACGATTTGATTAGTGGTGGCACGAAAACTTTCACTTGCACTTGATTATAATTCTACTTCAATTTTTTACTGCAGGATGGAAAAATTGAAGCCGAAGTGAAACTTACCGGCATCCTCAGCTTAGGAGCATTGCAGCCTGGGGAGTCCCGAAAATATGGTACAACAATTGCTCCAGGACTGTATGCTCCAGTTCATCAACATTTTTTTATTTCTCGTATGGATATGGCTGTTGATTGCAAGCCTGGGGAAGCATACAATCAGGTATCTTCAGTCAACTTAGATCTTAAGATATCTTCATATTGAAAAAGAGCAAGTAGCAGCACTTTCTTCCCTTGTAGTTCCTCAGCAATGACAACCAACTTCTTATCTGTAATTCTGTATACTTGTAACCGTCTCACGTAATCTAGCAAATGATACCTGGCCTCATATTGTTTCATAGTTCTCCGATGACACAAAACAGTACTTAGGAGGCTGAGATGAACCCTTTTCCTACAAAGATCAATATATTTCCATGGATATTCGCTTACATAATTCTTTTATAATATACGGTTTTGCAGGTTGTTGAGGTTGATGTCAAAGTCGAAGAACCCGGGAACGGGAATGTACATAACAATGCGTTCTACACTGAAGAAACGTTGCTGAAATCTGAATTGCAGGCAATGCGTGATTGCAATTTTTCATCTGCTCGCCATTGGATTGTAAGTACAACAATGAGGCTTACCATGACCAAAAATTTATTGCATGTTTCTATATCTCTCTGTGTACTTTTTTGATCCATTAAAGAGGTAAAATTATTTTCTATTCAAGATAAAAGAAATAAAATTGATATCGCAATCTCAAACATTTGGGTCTGTTATTGTGTAGAAAAGATTCCTTTTCTCCCAATTCTTTATTAGATTAGCTCGAAGTTTTTTTCTCTTTGTTTGGTTGCAAATTTGGTAGTTTAAATCTGCGCAGTGTTATTTGGTATAATATATCTTGAAAAATCAAAAACTTTTTTTCTGAAAATGACTCTCACTTAAACTAGCATTAAAATGGATTTGTTATTTCTTCTTCATCCTTTTCTCCTTTTCTACTTCTGTTTTTTTCCTGGAAAGCCGCAAAGTAATAGCATTTTATCTTGAATCTCTGTGATTTTGTTGGATGTAGCTATCAGCTGTATGTGAAAGAGTACCATACAGCGACAGTGTTGGTTTAGCCATAGCATGATCCATCGTTTCTTTGTGTACGGTTTTTTCTGAGATCTAGTCTTCTGCCAAAGGATTTTCTTCCATAGAGGACTGTAATGGATTTCGTTAAATTATATGTGTAACAGTCTTATGGTTAATATGAATATGTATAGGTCGGCGTGTATAATGTTTTTCTTCATATTCTTCTGCTTGTTCCATGTCTTTCTTGCCTTTCCCTCCACTCTTCATTAATCGCTTAACTTGGTAGATTTTCTATGGTTCTAAGCTTTATTGTAGTTATTGTCATTTATTAAAACAATTATGGTATATTACTTATTTCTTTAGGTTAGGAACACAAGAACAGTAAATCGGACTGGACAGCTGACAGGCTACAAGCTGGTACCCGGTTCCAACTGTCTGCCTTTGGCTGGTCCGGAGGCCAAGTTTCTGAGAAGAGCTAGTTTTCTAAAGCACAATCTCTGGGTTACACCATATGCGCAGGACGAGAACTTTCCTGGAGGAGAATTTCCTAATCAAAATCCACGAGTTGGTGATGGGTTAGCTTCCTGGGTTAAGCAAAACAGGTCATTAGAGGAAACAAATATAGTTCTATGGTAAGCTTCAGGTTCATTTTCATAATTATCTAGTAGTTACAATGAATCGTATGTTTCTTTTTTTCCAACCTCAGCTGAAAAATTACATGCGAATTCTTGTATTATGGATTTTTCTTCTTCAAATACGAGCATAAATAATGCATTTTTTTTTATTAGCAGTGAAATATGATATCATGCATTGTTTGATCAACACTATGAGTTGATAGATAATTTTCAAGCCAAGAAGGATATTATTTACTAGATTTTATTAAGATAAAGAGTGTAATTTTTCAAATGAGCTTGTCTCTTGTGCTTTTTTATTGAAAGAAAAGAAGTTTAATTATGTATACTTGTTTCTGTTAAATGCAGGTATGTTTTTGGTATCACACATGTTCCTCGGTTGGAAGACTGGCCTGTCATGCCTGTAGAACGCATCGGTTTTATGCTTCAGGTACATGTTGCCAACCTCTATATATGGTCAGTAATTCTACTGGTCTGTGGCAACAGTGTCAGTAATTGCTTCTGTCCATATGGGATAGTCACAAATTACGGCATATTTCAACCATATTTCCTAATATGATTGCTCCGTCTAAATACTTTTAGCACTTGCAAATATATAATGCTCTATTGCTATATTCCCCAAATTGGTTCCCAAATGGGCACCCATATGCATGTAGCAGTGGGCTATGTAGTATTACTAATAGAGATATGCAATATAGGAGTAATTAAAACATGCCACATGCATTTAGGTTATCTAATTTGGTACCTCTAGCAAAAGAACTTGGATTTGCTGAATACGTTCTACTACATACTGATGTTGCTGAACTTGGAATTGCTTAGCTGGTTTGCCAAAATTGGCTAGCAGAAATACAGCAGTGCAGCAATTGTATACATATGGGATTTCTGCTGACAGCAGAGAGGTCTTTGTTCTAGCATCATATGTTTGTTTTGCTTAATACAACATTTGCTGCTGATTCCATGAAAATTTGTTTGATTACTTCATTTTGAACTTCACTGTGATCTTGATTTTTGATAAAACGAAATAATGAGGTAGCTTGAGTTTGACCAAGCCTCACAAGTAGGCAGCTTTCAACTCTGTGGGGATGCATTTGTTTATCAAGTATCAACTGTCAATTCGACAGGATATACCTATTCCTCTAAACGTATTTATGGACATGGTGCATATCATGCCTGGAGAATTCTTTAACTACGGTGTCGTAAATGAAGTTTAACCATACCATACCATACTATATGGTGCATATATTTAGTGAGAAGAGTTATTAACATGATTTTTGATGTCTATGGGTGCAGCCACATGGATTTTTCAACTGCTCGCCTGCTGTCGATGTCCCGCCCAATGGATGCGAATTGGATGTTAAAGATGGCGATCCCAAAGATAGTGCAGATGCCAAATCAATTTCAAACGAGCTGATGGCCAAGCTCTGATATTTTCTATAACTAGATCTGTATTTTCTTTCTCTCGTATTCTTTACGACAATGAGTTATTGAGTTGTATGAAGCAAGGGTAATTAAGTTGTCTGTGTCAATTTTCCTTAAACGGTGTTTGAACAGTAACTCTTACGTTGCATGATTGGTACTTCTTAACTAATTTGTGTGTTTTCTCATTTCTGGTTTGATTTAATATCGGATACTGGTGTGGTGTGAAGTAGTACTAAAATACTTGCTACTAAAAGTCTAGCCTTTCAGCAAATACCAGTTCAAAGGTGCCTTGGACAAATACCAGTTCAAAGGTCAAGGGTCTTTTTATACTACGTTTATAGTACTCCCTCTCTCCTTCATTCTGGTCCACAAAAGTGATATCCACCACATTACCTTCTCTTTTCCCAAAATCATTTCTTTACATTATTTATTTAAGTGTCTGTTGTATAGTATTATTAATATCACCAGTGTGCTCCTTTTTTTCTTTAGTAGTAGAATAAAATCAAGAACATTTGTCTGTGGGAACTCCACTTTTCAGTACTCGTGATTCTTTTCAAAGTATTCTATTACTCTCTCTTTCTATCTCTATCTCATGGCTGCTGCTGAAAAAGAAGAGAAGAGCATCCAAGATGAGCTCACAGACCAAATCTTACTCGCTGAGCGAGTTATCAAATCAGCCCAAGAAGCCGAGTCTTCCAAACTCGAATGCTCTGAACTCGCTAAACAGTCCACCCAACTCGCGCACCTCATCCGATCCATAGTCCGACTCACCCCCTCTACTCAGTCCTTATATGAACGCCCCCTCCGCCGTATCATCGCCGATAGTTCTATGAATCTTGATCGTGCCTTAACCCTTGTACGCAAGTGCAAGCACAGTGGAGTTCTCCGTTTAGTCTTTGCCATAACTACTACCGCTGATTTTCGTAAAGTCTCGAACCTTCTTGAATCTTCTATTGCAGACATCAAATGGCTTATCTCCATTTATGACTCTGAATCTGGAACAAACTTGTCTCTTCCTCCAATTGCTGCTAGTAATGACCCGATTCTCGCTTGGGTTTGGTCTTTTATAGCTACTGTTCAAATGGGTCAACTCAAAGACCGTGTTGAAGCCGCCAATGAACTGGCTTCCTTGGCTCGAGACGATAATCGAAACATGAAAATCATTGTACAAGAAGGTGGGGTTGCGCCATTGCTTAAGCTTTTGAAAGATGGTGCTTCTGCTGAAGCTCAAATGGCAGCTGCTACTGCTCTTTATAATTTAGGTACTGATCAGGAAAAAGTTAAGTCAATTGGCAGTGAGGTTTCAGCAGTTTCGATTGTAGTTAAAGCAATTGGCGAATCTCCGATGAGGGTTCAGATTGTGTTGGTGAATTTAGTGGCTAGAATGGCGGAATTGGATGAAGGAGTTCGGGAGGATTTGGGAAGAGAGAATGTACATAGGCCATTGGTGACTTTGTTGGGAATGGATACTGTTGTGGAGGAAGCTAAGACACCTTCAGGTAAGCCTACTAATATACATTCACTTGTTCAAATAAATAAAGAAGCGTCTAAGAAAAGTTTTCATTCGAATTCGTCGTCGTCATTATATTCTGATGGTAGTAGTAGAGGTGGACGGAAGGAGAGAGAAGCCGAGTCACCTGATATGAAACACAAGCTTAAGATAAGTTGTGCAGGGGCATTGTGGAAGTTATCGAAAGGGAGTTTGCATAATAGTAGGAAAATTACGGATACAAAAGCTTTAGTTTGTCTAGCGAAACTCATTGAGAAGGAGCATGGGGAGTTGCAAATCAACTGTTTGATGACAGTGATGGAGTTGGCTGCGGTGGCTGAACTCCATGCCGATCTTAGACAAGTGGCTTTTAAGCCAAACTCTCCTGCTGCTAGAGTGATATTAGACCAGCTTTTGAGAGTACTTAACGAAGAGAATAGTCCACAATTGTTGATTCCGACCATAAAATCGATAGGGTCTTTGGCAAGGACTTTTCCCGCGAAAGAAACTCGAATACTTGGCCCTTTAGTCAAACAACTTGGGCATAACAGTGCTGATGTGGCTACTGAAGCTGTAATTGCGCTTGGTAAATTTGTTGCTCCGGATAACTTTAATTGCATAGAGCACTCAAAGGCGATAATCGAGTTTAATGGGGTGCCGCGTTTAATGAATTTGCTTAAGAGCAATGATCGGCCTCGAAAGCATGAATTTGTGTTGTTGTGCTGCCTTGCAATACATGTTGGTAACAGCCCTGCACTTGAACAAGCAAGAGCGTTGGGTGTAATAGAGGGAGCAGCTCGTCCTATGTTGGCTCACCATCCCGAATTAAGAGACTTGTTTGCTAAAGCTGTAGACCATCTCACTCTCTATCAGGCTGGTGTTCATACCCACCATAAGCACTCTTATGTACCATAAAACGTTTTCTGTAGGTTTTTCTTCAATCTTTGATGTATTCATCAGGAACTCGTCGGTTGTAACGTGAATACATGATGAGGAGGCTCGTGATCGTCAATGTTGTTCATGTTATCCATCAGTCAAATCGTGTAAAATGAGTAAGAAACTGATGCTGGATGCCTGATAGTTCTGTTCCCGTTCTTAATTTGTATGGCTGAAAGAAGCAGTTGTTTTGTTTCTCATCTGGGCTCTCTCACACCCCGCACATTTCATATAGTAGGAAAATTCAATTCTGTGAAAATTTGTTGCAGTTTCTTTACCAGGCAGGACATTTGTAGTAATCGAGTATTATCATAATAAAAGGATCAATCAGGATTTTCAATACAAAAAAACCAGAGTTTTTGTTGCTCAACTTGGTGTTCCCATATTTTTGTTATGATAATCAGAAACCACTAGGGATGACAACGGGTCGGGTCGGGTTTCTTGAGATCCAGACCCGATCCATTATATTTCGGTTCGGATCGGGTCCGGATATCTAAAATGAAGATCCAAATCCGATCCGTCGGATTTTTCGGGTATCGGGTCGGGTTCGGGTTCAATTTGGATATTTAAAAAAATAAAAATTAAAAATTATGTACCTATCAAAAACATGATTGATTTTTTTAAAATTTAGGAATATAAAAAAAGGAATTCGCATGTTTTATTTAGTACAATAAACACTTAAAACGTGTTAG
>PHNY01072176.1:6839-17112 GCA_003724115.2 Anethum foeniculum
TAAGCGGTATTTTCAAAAAAAAAAATTAAATTTATATAACTGCAAAAAATAATAGTTATGTCGCAAGTTCCCATATGCTATATGCTGATCGGATCCATGGAGGATTCATCATGATTGATAGCTTTGAGATGATATGAACCTTTAGTTACAGAAACATTTTGTACTCAGTGAAGTTGATGTATTACTTCTTTTGTAGTTTGTGTCTGTATATGTTTTCACATCTAAGATCATATTTGTAGGTGGAGAAATAGCAGGACAGTAAAAATTTTAGCAAAAGAGTTTCTTGTGTACATAAATGTTGGTGATTATTATCAATCCACATATATTAATATGATATTTGTTGACATAGCTTCCTTTCTCTGTCTTCTGTAGTTATGAGTTTCGACTTAGGGTCTCTCTTTCATCTTGCGGGAATCTCAACATGATATCGCGCATCAGAAACATTGACAGCAAGCCATTTAGTTTCTCATTTGGCTACCATACATATTTGTCTGTTTCTGATATCTGGTATGCACTGACATTCCTGAACATAAATACTCTGTCACTGGTTGTAATGTGTTGTGGCATGAATCATCTTGTTTCTGTTGATGTAATGTGAAATAAAATCAATCATAGAAACAGGACTGGGCTACGTTGGCAGTGACACTTAAGTTTCTATTAAAACCTCTGCTATTTGTAGATGGTTTACTGTTTTCGTGCTATGTATGTATGTCATTTATTAATCTTTTGTAGATCACCAAAATGGTGTTAGTGAGTACAGTGCTACATTTTCCACTCCCTTTCAGTCTCAGTTTATAAGAGAATATATGACTTGCTTGAAAGTAGAAGAGGATTATGCTAAATGCTGCTTCGATATTCTTTTGAAAGCATTTTATTTGTTTTAAGTATGTGAAAAAATGATAAGTGTTTTTGCCTTTTATCAACACAATATGAGAGAAAAAAGATCAAAGTGACACGTTTAAAAAACTGCCACATTTTAGTACCTGCACAACACATTTGAATAATAGTTGAAATACACGTGTGCATTATGTTTTACATAGGTGACACCTGTAGCCTTTTTAGATGTGCCATTTAGACACTTCCCCCTTTTCAGTGTTATTTTGATCATTTGCCACATAAAAATAAAGGAGAAAGAATGTAGACTTTGCGATTTTGTTGGTTAATAAGATTTGTTGTTACTATGAAGGCTTGCCGGAGTGAAATTTACAGTATTTAGCTCTTCCGCTTTTGTTTCTGCTACCCAGACTGACCAAAATTCATGTGATTTACAGTGAAGTGAGGATAGAAGGTCTGGAAACACTGGATTATCTAGACAACCTCTCTGATCAAAAACGCTTCACTGAACAAGGAGATGCTGTAACTTTTGAATCTGAGGTATTCAGTCTTATGTGTGGGTTCCCTAGTACTTAGTTACTTACTTTAATAGTGCACAATTAAATGAGCATTAGCTATAATCATCTCCCGTTTAGTTACACTCTTTTTCAAAATAAGGGATTTGAAAACTTAATTATGAACAATTTAGATTAGTGGAGGAAAATATGTGCAGTATAAATCTCCTCATAAAAACGTATAGCAATTGTCAGATCTTTAGATAGAAGAAACATTTAAGGTAGATAATATATCTGCAAGTGTCTCTTAGTCCAAACTAAACATCTTTTATTTTACTTGCCCAATATGCAAAAACTTGATTTGACTGACGTAAAGTCGCATTAACTATTATTTCTTTTTTACTTTGAGTTCTATCTGTAGTTTCACGTGTCAAATTTATACTATATCTCAATCATATAAGAAATGTGAGTAAATATAAATCTGACAGTTCTGAATATAGACTGCTTATGGAGCAGCTCTAAGTGGAATGATATCATGTCAATTTTGTAAAAACTTGAATCTACTGCCATGTAGATGAAGGCTCTGTTTCAGAAGTTAACTTCTTATCTATTTTTCAGGTGGATCGGGCTTATCTTTCTACGGAAGATTGTATTGCAGTCATTGATCATGGAAAGAAGAGAACGATTGTGATAAAAAAAGAAGGGTTACCAGATGCTGGTAAGATTTCTTGGCCGTATTTTGTTGGAATGAAAAAACTAAATCTACATTTTCAAATCACTACAATCTTGTTCATGTTCTAATACAAGTAGAACGCATGCTTAAAACAGATAAACAAGATTAGTGCCACATAAGTAGCCTAATTAGTCATAACTTTGTCCTACAACAGTTAAAAAATATATCTCTATTTCCTAGGATTGCCACACTCCTTTATGATTTGAAGTAGTAATTTTTTTTAGAGTGTATTTTCAATTCTCCCCTTGAGGTAGCTACAAATTTATTTCTTTTGAAAACCTTTTCCTTTTTTAATTATGTGATACACATCCCGTTCTTACAGCCTTTGATATTTAATAGTATGTTTATACACTTCCCACCAACATCCACTCTTTGGATTTGCCTATAAACTTTGGAACACTTCTCTCCATTGTGCACTTGTCAGTTTTCACCCACAATTCTAAATAAGAGTTTCTTTCATGGTCACTTGTGCCATGATTTTTTTCTCATCATCATGACGCACATCTGTCCGGTGCCTATAATTTTTGTATCATCAACCTCGTTTGTAGTCCGACTCAGGAGCTTGATTACGATCTTAAAAGCCTCCAGTAGCACTATCATTAGATACAGTCATAACCATGGCATCTGATTACTAATGCAGACTCTCAAAACAATGTCAAATATGTACCATTTGTTGAGATGATGAAGTCTATAAGTATATAAATATTCAAATCACTGCAATCTTATTCAATTTCAAATACAAGTAGAATGCCTATATACAAGATACATACAATAAAAATAAATTATTGCCACATACCTGGCCTAATTAGCTATAATCTTCTCTAAAATCAAGCAACAATTGAATAGAAATATAAATCTTTGAGAACTTCAGTAATCCAAGACACTTTTAAAAAATGTGACAAAGTGACAACATATTGAGGACAGCCTTATAATTAAATATTTATTTGACTTGTCAAATTTACAAGACGTGCAACCATATTGCATTGAATTAGATGCAGAGTGTGCTGATTTGGCACATGCGCCACGCCAATGTAGCACAGTTGTGCCACCCAGAAATTGTAATTTTTTTTTTATCAAATTTATTTATTTGACTTGTCAAATTTACAAGACGTGCAACCATATTGCATTAATTAGATGCAGAGTGTGCTGATTTGGCACATGCGCCACGCCAATATAGCACAGTTGTGCCACCCAGAAATTGTAAATTTTTTTTATCAAATTTAATTTCAAATTTTGTGTCAGTACAGTATAATTGTGACCTCTGCTGAATTAGGCCTAGAAATTCTGCTTGTCTTTGGCGCCAAAATCTGAAATAGGTACCATGGTATATTGACTGTCCTATACATCATCGCCTTCACAACATAGAGCATGAATTTATTTAAGTTTTAAACATTATGATTTTTCTTTTTTCTAAATGAAACATTATGATTCTTACAAATCCTCTCTCTTTTATGTAGTTGTGTGGAACCCATGGGAGCAGAAATCAAAAGTAAAGGCAGATGATTTTCGCAATGACGAATACAGAAGGATGGTTTGTGTAGATGGAGCTGCAATAGAAAGACCTATTGCTTTGAAGCCTGGGGAAGAGTGGACAGGCTGTTTGGAGCTTGAACCTGTGTACTCAAGCTTTTGTAGCGAGAAATTTGAGTCCTGTTCGAGGCACTTCTAGGCTATTTATTAGTACAGTAGCAAGCAAAGAACTCTTTTATGTTTCTGTGTCAGAGTCAAGAAAACAGTTATCCTCAGCATTCCGTGCTGTATATTTTCCTCGCAGAATGCAGATAGTTGATTAGTTTGTCTTGGTATATGATTTTAGAAAACTGAATTCACATTAACCATATCAGTAGAAAATTTGTTTTGTACTTTGATTCATGCCTTTTACAGTATCTTCGAGTAACTCCTTGTTTCCAGTTCCTGATCCTCATTTCGAGAAATAATGCAGTTAAAGAAAGCCTATATGTGCTATTAAATGGTTTTATTTCTGATTTCAATAATTGGATCTGCATCGTATATGAGAAAATTGATTACTAGAATCTGCTTTGTGCCAAACTAGTGCTGGAACTGGATCAAGGTGATATTTAGATCATGGGATTTGAAGAGAATGAAATTCTAATACATCTTTGAATAAAAATCTCAGTTTGATTCTGTTTAATATGTTCTGAATTTCTTGATCCAAACAGCACATAAGATTTCATTTTATCATCCTGATTGCGAACTGGTGTAGAGAAAAATGTGAGAAAAAACTCTGGTAGACTTACTCTTGTGCTAAATGCTCAAGAACATTTAGAAATATGATATTTTCTGATTCCGTGTCGTAATGATTTGTAACAAAAGCATATAACACATTTTCATTTTTCACCAAGTGACCAAGATTTACAGTAAATTAAACTTTAAAATGTAAAAACCGAAATCAAACCGCAGCGAAATAATGTTTTGGTTTAGGTTCCGATTCCGTGCCACACAAAATTTTACACCAAAATTTTAGTTCCACACAATTAATTAGAGATTTAAAACAAATTCTGAGAAACAAAAATCAACAGTGCAGGAGCCAGGAAAGAACTATATCCTTCAAAATTGTATTTTCAAAATAGTACAATTCTACTTGATAATATGCCACTCCAACCCATTACTATAATTTATAATCCAAAATAAAAAATAAAAAAATAAAAGGTCTATGCAGGTAAAGAAGCTTTCGTACAATTTCACTTCGTAGCAATGTTCGACAATTGCTCTTAGAGAGAGTATTGCAATTCATATGAATCAAAACTTTCCACGTACGAACCAGGGCACTACAGAAAATCAGGCAGAGCTGAACTATATTACCTGCAAAACAAATTCACCCAAGTAGGTATCACCTGGTAAACTTAATTTATTTTTTTTCTTGACAAATTAAGACAGTAATTGTTTAGCATTCAATTTAAACTCTGATATACTTTAAAAAACTATTTTTAAAGAATATTGTTGGTGTTCAAGTTTTATAAGCAGCCAAAGTGAAAACAATTCATATACTTGCAGAATTTATAATGACAACGGATTAAAATAAATTGCATACAATACGACTATTGTAATCCCCACACAGCAAAACTTAACACCACCAATGAATAATTTGATATACCACGTGATATAACAGTAGCCAAAATCTGTAAGTTCCCTCACCTTATTATGTTATACACCACGGTGTTTATCCAGTTGCTTTGTCTTTTCCAGCAGTACCTGCAAAATCAGTAACAAATTTCTGATAATACTCACTTACAGATGATAAGATGATTGTATTAAGCAAAGACTATAATTATAAATACTACCACGCCAAAAATCAAGTATAACTTCTTACTTCATGAATATAATTTGCTACCGCCTTGCACCCTTCTGTTGCAAGCTGCATTACATTCTCAAAGATATCCATTGGCAACTTAGAATCCATCTGCATTGACATATAAAGACTTACACTCGTGGTTCAAAGTTAAGTAAGAGAACAACGATAAAGAAACTGATTCATTTCTCTTCATTTCCTAGCTTATGATTTTGATGCAGAAAGTTTTGGATGGGAAGGAGCAAAAAGCATAAGAAAACGATCCAAATAAAGGAATAAATAAGTTAATAAGTACATTATTAAGGGATAAATTGATTTTAACTGATTAGTATTTTATTAATGTTAGGTCACTGTATTATTGGAATTTTCAAGAATATAATAGTAAAATAATAACAATAATAATTGGGGGAAAAAAAAACTGTTTCCTTCTATCTAGAATTTTACTTATTCTCCAAGCTCTAGGATGCCTATTTAAACAAGTGTAATCATTATTAGCATCAGAATTAAATATTAGGAACTAAATGAGTAAATTAGAATAAATCTATGGATTGAATTGTATTTTTGACAATTTTCTGTGGAGATGGGTTTCCCCCTTCACCTATACCCTTGTAATCATCCTTGTCCGATATCAGAAAGACCCCCACTTCTTATCTCCTCTTTGTTTTCTGATGGAAAAAGAGCAAAAGAAAGCGTATTTTGGATAATTGTTCTACATTGTAATATTACCTCAAGTTTTTAACGCCTTTTACCTTTTCTTCCAAAAGAGAAACAAGTACGATTACCAACCCCTTTCAAAAGATAAGCAAGAACACTTAAATTTATCAATACAGAAAGCTCGAATGATATCAATAACGTCAAATCTTCTTTGCATCACATATTTTTTTTGTAGTTAGGTCCTGTGTTTAATTTGTGCTTAATGCATACTTGTAGCTAAGTGTTTGAGCTTAGGTTGATTGCATGACCTTTTTATGAGATAGCAATGTAGCATACATACTAAGATGACCGCGTGAAATTTGTAAATGATTGGTAAGGACAAACATTTACAAGCACAAGTACCAGAAAGATACTAAACTGAATTTCCTTAATTCATATCATGGCAATTTAAGTCTTTTATATTTGCTGATGATAGAATAGTCAAAAAAAATTATTAATGATGGCATGTTAGAAAGAAAGCATAAAACTTGAAAGATCAGAAACAAGCCTGCAGCAAGGTCACTTTGGTAGATTTAGGTAAAATTCCTACAGTGACATCAGGGCCACCAGCACTATCTTCTACATAATTTAGATCTGCATTTGAAACTGTCTTAGGTCCACGGATATAATGTCATGCATTAAATGAGCATAATATTAGAAAGTAAAAATATGGACTTACCAAGAAGTGGAGTGCTATTAAGGTAGCCTGCACTACAGGATGTTACTATATCAGACATTGGGATACCTGCATCTGCAAGGGCCAAAGTTGCGGCGTTTATGCATGCCGATCTCGTTCCTGAAAACATGTTGGATTCATAAACCCGCTCCCAATTTCAAACATTTACTAAGTCAATAATATTATATTAATATTATTTTCAAGAAGAAGGGATAGGGAACAGCAGTCACAGCACATATGGAATATGACAGCAAAGAAGTTACACTGCTAGTTTCATGGCTTATGCCTATAGGTCTCAAGGGTCTCAACTAACCTCCATCAGCTTGAAGAACTTGTACGAAAATATCAATCTGCAAAACAAAACAATGCTTTTAGAATTACTAATAAAATACAAAATTATGTAATATTATCTTATGATAGAACCTGTGAACGAGGCATTAGATGTGTCATTATGCATGCTTCCATTGTCTGACGAATGACCAAAGATATTTCAGTGGATCTCCTGTGTGGCAAAGGAATATTGTAAGGAAAAAGATGAGAACATCTGTACTGTAAGTATGTCTGACTAACACAAGTATACATGGAAAATATTATATTTTCCATTACACAATAATATAGCATTTGAGCTAATAAAATTCAATAAGAAAATGCTCAATCAAGCGTGCCCGCACACACATACACATTTATTCAGTATGTTATGTTGGTTTCCAACAACTTGGCTTAAATATATACTGGCAGCATATAGAAATGTATCCTTTGCGGCTGATTTCTTAGTGTTAAATCAAAATGATAAAAAATACGGAGTAACATATTAGCTGGTTACTAAAATATGAAAAGATAATGCAATTTGCAACCAAACCATTCTTGGTAAAGTAAATTAAAACAAAGAAGTTAAATTTCGTAACAAGGAACCCCTAGCAAGGAATATATTAAATGACATAAGTTTAGAAGTGAAAAAACTGAACCTGTCCCCTTTTGGTTTTCTCCTGCGGTCTCCAGTACTAAAATTGGCCATGGTGTACTCACACCTTACCTGGAAAAGTATGAAATAAATTCACAAAAGGTATCATGAGCAGAGAGATAGAGACTAAGGTATATCTCTATCTGAAAACCGAATTATTTGAACTTCTTACCAAAGACTGATCATTGAGTTGCTGACTCCTGTTTTGGACCTGAAATATACAAAGATTGCAGGACCCCCAGGTTCCACTTCAGTTAATTTATCTTATTTGGTTTGATTAATAGACAAGCACATGCTGATTTTCTACAGAAAAATCACAAAATATGCTTCTGGTACTAAAATATTTAAAATTTGTGCTATATGTGTGTCAGAGCATGTCCACTCACATGCAGGTGGAATCCTGATGGAAGAACATTGACAGAGATACTAGAGAGAGAGAGAGTGTGTGTGTGTGTGTGTGAGTGTGTGTGTTTCTGTTAAAAAAAAATTCCCTTACTGATCTGTTGCATAATGGTAAACACTACATTTCAAAAAATTTACATAGTAATTACAATCTATAAGACAGTCCTCGTTGACTTTCCCCACCAGAGTACATAGATCAACAAAGTAGACCTATCCAAGGAGCTTGATTACATTTAACAGAGACAGAATAAAATTTTGCAATGCAACCCAAGAACACTCCTCAATCTCCTTCCGGCTTCCACTAAAATGATTAAACAGTTTTTATTATCTTAATTCGAGCAAAAGGTAAAAATATAAAATTGCAGAATTTTTTCACATACTATTGGTAAAACCAGGACTCATTCGTGGTAAGATATAACTTAATGAAATATACATGACAATATAACCTATCTATATTCAAAAGCATACAACTAATAAGTAATGGGTGGCAAATAAATCCTAATTAGTCATTCTTCAATAGGCAAAAATAGACTTGTTTTGGATAGATGCATGAATTTTCTATAGGAAAAAAATGCACCTCAAATTAGTTTTATAAGTATATGAATTGATGAAAACTGATCTTCAACCGTCCAAGAATGTAATTATTATTTGTAAAGTCCATAATCTATAGGCGAGAGAAGTATATATATATATATAAAGATGCTTGCAACATTGACATAAATTTAATACAACAATCATCCACCATGTATCAAATTAATATCAATTCTCAATTCTCAAAACATTCATCCAAGATTTGAATTATCAGACTAACGTACAGATTTCAACTTTTCAATTCTCAAGTAAATCAGTACCAAATTAATCATAAATAAACAATTTTTTAAACTCAAAACCAGATCAATAATTTAGCAGAACTTATTATAAAAGTTATAAACTTACTCAAGCTGTCAGGTTCAGAATTAAAAAGTGGAGGAGTAACTTAAAACTTGGGCAAGCCAAGACATCAAGATCCAGAATGAGCAAAGACAGATAGCTAAATTTCAAAAAAAAAAAAGATCCCCTCCCCTTTCCATTTTATCTAGGTAAAACAGCTTGAGTGGAGCATTGTTGCTCCATTTTATTGGACAGTGGCAAAAATCGTTTTAAATTCATCTTCTTCCTTCCTAAACCATAATACAACATTCACTTTTACAGGCTTGCATCCCCCCCCCCCCTCCCCTGAAAGGGTCAGAATATTTTTCTTGTCTGAAAGTAGGACAGGACTTGGAAATAAACCCACTAACCTTGTATCCCGGGCTCGACCCCATGCTAGCCTACCCCAAATTCCATCATTCCGACTCACATATCTAATATTACGATAATTTCCACTAGTGTCCGGCAAGTCAGCGAAGTTCATTTCCGGTGCTAAAGATCCCTACCGACCCAGGGTAAATGGCGCGTTCAAGTATTAGCTCATGTATATTAATCTCTCCAGTACATTATTATAGAAAGCTTATAGTATGAAAGCAATCAAACGAGGCGTAAATCTACCCTTCTACAAAATTACAAGTGAGGGATAACAAGTTCATTTCCATAATACTAGAGTTTCTAGCTTTCATCGAATCCACGAAGCAGGACTAATTTCCACTAGGTCCCTAGCTACCATCTACACTGAGGCAGTTGATATAGGAAATAATCTATAACATCAATTGCAATGTCACCGCAGTGTAACAAACTTACAATAAATCTACCCCGACACAAATGTATAAAGGGAAAAAATACAGCAGTGTACATAAAAGCATATACGTTATTAATATTGAATGAAAACATAAATCACGTAAACAAAGAGGGTACCTCTCTAGGACCATAAACAGCAGCAATCACTTTAGTGTTACCCATTTCAAAAGACGCTGAGCTGCAATTAGAGTCACACTCAATCCCAAAAAAGAATCACTTAAAAGACAAAAATCACAATGCAAGATTTGGTGAATGTGTTTAATTGGGGAAAGGAAGCAGTACCCATCAGCCTTGGCAACAATACCAATTTCTGCTCGAAGCTGTCTCATCTGATATATACATTACATATACAATGAAACAATATTATAATCGAAATACTAATGAAAGTAATAATAGAGAAAGAGAGAGGGAGGGGGGGGGGGGCGAGAGAGAGAGATAGAGAGGTACCTCCATCGGG
>PHNY01072204.1:295-15508 GCA_003724115.2 Anethum foeniculum
CAGCAAAGTTTCCCCAATATTCTTGCTTCAAGTGCTCGGGTCTTAGCATCTAACAACTTCTCAATCAAGAGGGAAACCTTTTAACGATGTATCATAGTAATTAAAAGAAATATCAACTGACCACTCCAATTGGAGATGAAACTTCACTTGTTTTATTTTCAAAAGTGATGATGAACTAAAATTTGAGACCTTGCTGCCTTGTAAAATTTTAAAAAAAAAACTACACTCATTTCTCTAAATCTAGCTGTATGTTACATGGAAAGGCATAATAATTACGAAGTTGGAGAAAAGGAAATTGATCAAACATTATAAACAAAAATGAAACAGTATAACCTAAATTTTAGAACATTACGTGACTTGTCAAATTGCGGAATTTCCTCAATTTCTCTAAAACAAAAAATTGTTCATCATCGGTAGTAAATATGATAATCAGCTTTATCACAATCACTTCCTTTGTGATGAAGTTAACGAATGAAATTATTATCAGAAAACAAATACAAAGCATAAACGTGGTTGCTTTCCTTTATCGCACAATCAGGAAATGAAATAAAAAGTTACAAGTGACATGAACATAAGAACAAGGTAAGACTAACCATCATATATGGCAGGAGGATCGACATGAGCAACCACACGACGGTAAATCACATTTGCACGTTCAATAGACCTGCTTTCTTTGCTATAGGCCAGCATTAACTTCATCATAATATGCTTGATGCCCGTATATTTTCGTTCTTCGAATCTTATGGGAGAATCAGCAGGCAAAGCCAATGAACAGGGCTTGGACCAAAACATCTTATTCAGGTTTACCTGCAGAGAATATTGCAATCGAACCACAGGTCATATTTGAATGAAACAACTGAAGTACTTAACAACACTACAGTTATTGTGTGACTATCCACCCGAACGAACTTTTTATTTCTTCAGAAAAAGAACATCTCTAATTATATTCCAACACATAGGAGCAAGGAGATGGAGTAGGAATTTGCAATCCTAAATAACAAAAAATAAGTATACAATATGGAAAACTGGATTCCATTGTGGAAGAACAATTTTTATCCGAAGAATACGCAATGTGGCTACGAACCTAATCCTAATTGGAAGAAACCCATCGCTAAACAATCACAAGTTGCATACATTTCACTACCCCCATACTCCATTCCCGTGTAAGACACCACGGAAATATTTCATTTGCCTTACAGTTTACTCATACCAATCTCAACAAGCTTATCACTCCGTCAATTTTCACCTTATCCCTTTTCACTTTTTTACTAATGCAGCAACTTTCACTAAACTTTGAATGCCATCTACAGATATTTAATACTCGCAACAATACATAACCATAAACGAGCAGTAAAACAAAACCAAACCTGCGATCTAACAGCAGAGCCATCATCAGTACCAAAATCAGGAACCGCATCAGCCACCTTAGCAAAACCTCTACACGTAAAAACATTCAAACCTCCACACTTCAATTTATCGACATCACCGCAAGTCGCAGCTGACTTACACATTAGAGTTATAGCTCTGCTCCACCTCGGCAACATTTCTAATCTACCAAAACCCACACCAATTATTGACAACACAAATTTCAAACTAATCATAACAATATTAAACACGTTTACAAATTTCAAACTAAATCATATCAGTATGAGATACAAGTACATTTCACAACATTTCTAAAATAGTGAAATGAATAACAAATGTTCGCAATAAGATTGAATAAGAAATGATTAGAATTAGATACGTGTGTATACATATAAATAAGAAAGCTTACCGGAGGAAGTGGAAGAGTGGTTGAGTTTGGCCGGAGAAGAGAAACCCTAGCGAGAAATCCGATTAATTAATTAGGTGAATTGGACGGTGTTGATTTGTGCTCAATCACTTTGCTTATTGTGAAGTGAACTAATTGGCTTCTAAAGTTCAAAAAATAAAAAATAAGAAAAAAAATCTGGGGTTTTTTAAAGATATTAGCATTACAATTTTGTTTTGTAAAAATGAGGTTCTTAAAAAAATTAATTTTTATTTTTAAAATACGATATGTAAATTTGTAATATATGTTACGGTTTTATTTTAATTTTTCTAACGTTGAATCTAAAATTGATTCAAATTACATTGATAATATTTTGAAGTTGACTTAATGCATGTAAAAAATGAATTAAAATCAACTTTTCATAACTTATTTGTACATGGTATTACGTCTTTGTAAACTTTTCAAATTTATATTTGAAGTGGGAATATAATCGGAAAAAATTACAAAAAGGATACGACGAATCAATACTGTATTTAATCCAATGATAAAATTAAATATAGCTATATAGTTATTAATAGAAATATAATTACTTTGTAATTATAGTTGATAATGATAAAAGAAAAACAATCACAAGTAAATTAACAAATAAATCAAAAAATGTAGTCGTATTTCTAAAATTACAAAGCCAGAAAGTGAACAAAACGATAAAGTTGAAAATAAAATAGTGAGCCATATTTTTTATCATAAATATGAGAAAAAAAAATCTTACTTTTCATAATTTCTTAATTTTTTATTAGCCGGATTTTTTTATCAAAAGAAAACTATTTCATTTATAAAATTTTGAAAAGTATATATATCCCAAAGAATAAGGGATTTTGAGCTTTCTTTCATTTACTGAATTTTATTATGTAATCAAAAAGTATGCTTAACCAATCTATAATCATAAACTCTTAACTAATATAAGATCATAAACTCTTAACCAATCCATGAGTCATAATCTAATTTTTAATTATCATAAGAAACAGATTTTCCTGAAAAATAAAAAAATAAAATATTTAGATTAGAAAAATTAACACCTATATAACATGTATAAAATTTGTACATCGCATCATTGCTACCATTCATTTTACTTACATTCATTTTTCATTCCAAGATAGTAAATCGGAAAGGCAACAAAACAAAACCAACATAAACAAATAAGTCGATAAAAACTAGAAAAAGTATAAGACTAAGTAACTAAGTCTATAATTATGTTAATAAGAATTTGTAATACTAAATTCTAATCAAAGGGGTCATTTGGTTAGATGTTGGATACAATAAACTAAATAACTATAATTAATAATATATCCTAGTTTACATAATAGATATTATACGTATTATACCCAAAAAAAATTGATTTTATGCCAATGTACATCATTTTTCATGTATTTAAAACTAAATTAGAGAGAAAATTAAATAAAAAATAAAATAAAATCTAACAAAACGGAGATTCACACATATAGGTACGATATTATGATATAAATAGTCACTAATGACAGATAAAACAACCCCATATAAGGTCAGAAAATCATCGTAAAATCGTCGTTAACGACACATAAGCATCATTATATATGATCAAACTTCCATCATAAATAGTCGAAATGCCATCACCCGACACAAAAAACATGAACTATTTTTTTTTAAAGATATGTGTAATTACCAGCATTTCATAAAAGATTCAAAAATCAAATTAAAACTTCAGCTTAAAGAATTAATTGTCAAGAATTTTTAAAAGACAGATTTTCGTATTCAAAAATCAATATTTATAAATAAAGGTGAAATACAAAAATACTCATTATAGGGCATATCCATACCAAAATATATAGTCGGGGGATGGTGTCCTAAATACCCAGACAATATGCCTCATACAGTATCTCAATATCACGCTTCAACTAGCGTTGTTTTCTCTATTACGCATCTTTCATATATAGTCATATCAAATTACCAAACCATGTAAAGAAGCGCGGTCATGGAATTCTTTTTTTTTTTCACGATTCCATATGTTACCACAAGAGAGTTAGCACTACGTTACGCCCATAGCGAAAACGTATCATCCAGATACGCCCTGAGATGTTAAAGAATAGATTTTCCCTCATATTGGTCACTCCATTACCAAAGACATATCTAGCTGTTGTGTCTACATCACAGTCCTGTCAGGTAATCATGTCTTCAACTGAAGCTCAACCAAGATACAAAAGTAAAGTAGAACTGTAGGAAGGCACGTATGAGGAAAGTCATAGAAAATGAGTTATCTTCATGAAGGGCGGATCTCTTATACTACTACTAAACAGTCAAAATTTTCTTGATTCCTAAAATATATAAAATGCAAAATAAAACACAGAGATAGGACTAGGCTAATTTATTTGGTTGGACTATGATTTTGCATTGTACCATCAAATAGCAGTAGATAGCAGCTACGAGAACAAAAACTAGTAATGTAAATGTAATTGTTGGGGTCAAGTACACCCAGTCATAAACTCCATTTCTTCAATAATTTTTTTTCCTTTTTGGCTCATATTTCGAGAAATAGATAGATTTGTGAGGATATAAACAAAAGCAAGAATTTTACTTACAATAGTAGATGATCAGATATATTTGTTTGAGACGCCTTAGAGTTTAAGGTATTGGGTGGGTGATATAGACAACAGAATTTCGGGTGGGTAAATTGGACGCGCCCATGACCAAAAATAGAGTATTATGGGCATTTTTCATAAATAAAATTAACAATTAAAAGATTTTATTAGGTCCCAAATTATCGTGGGGGAGTTAAATATGATACTCACAATTAATTTGATTTTTAAACAAGTTCTTCGTTTAAATGTGAAATCAAATTAAACATAAACAAGTTCGAGTAATATATCTTTGTATTAATATAAACTTTGAAATAAGCTAAGTTAAATTCCAAGTATTTTTTTTCTGAAAATGGGATCAAGTCCCGATTCCGAGTTTGAAATAATCCGAAGCATACAGCTAACTTAGATAGTTTACAAGTCCACCACAGGTTCCTAAAAGATCATGATTATTTGGTGATAGTAGTAGTTTGCTTTATAAACTGAACAAAAATACCAAATTTTCGTGATGTAGTAGTAAGGTGTTAAAACACTGAAGAATAACATAAAGTAAGAGAACGTCGTAAAAAAACATAAAGTTGCCAAATATCGTTTATGTTATTTATATAGAACACATATAGCAATAAAAAAAAATTACTTAATCTTTTTGTGAAAATACTACAATATAGTAATATTATTTTTTAATAATGAACACAATTACGAAATAGACCAATAGTTACAGTAATAGAATAGTTATAAAATAAAATAATTAAACACATACAAAAACTACCGCACACAAAATAAAAATATTTATAAAACCTATAAAAGTATCACTGGATAAACTAAAAATATATATCACGGAAAACAAAATATTTGTGACTTCTCTAATGAGTTTACAGAGACAAATAGTAAATCTACATTGCATAAATGATGGAATTGTATATTGTTATCTAGGCGTCGTTTGGTTGGAGGGTTGAAGGTCATCTGGAATCAGGTATGAATTTTGTTCATTATGATCCTATACCTGATGTTTGATTGAGAATTTTCATACCCAAAAGGAGAGGTGGATATGAATGAGAGGTAATGGGAATCAACTTTTTTTTTTTCTAGTTTTTCATCTCTATTTAAGCAATTAAATGTAAATATTTAATACAAAAATAAATCAATGAATCAAAAATATCTTGAATTAATAATTAAATTAGTTGGAGTTAATGACTAAAATATATTTTAAATAAACATATTCATTTCATCATTCAAACAAATTATATTTATATATAATATATATATATATATATATATTTATATTTATATACAGACACACACTATAAATTTAATAGAATAAAATTTTAAATTATATATAATATTTATAATATATATTTATTCGGATTCGAATATTATCGGATATGAATATGTCTATATGCGTATCTGTATCTGCAATAAAAGAATAAAAGAGGGTAAATAAGTGAATGTACATTTTATTTCACACGTAGACAAGAGGAAATAAGACACAGCACACGCAGAACACAGAGGTAACGATCACCGCGGAGAGAGAAGTAACGGTAGATAGCTATACTTCATATTTATAATACATATTTTTACATTCAAAATATAAAAACTATACTTTAGTTATCATATCATATTTATATTATATTTTTATCAAGAGTACAAAATTATCAAAAAGATTGACTACTACGTTGATTATTCTTGAAGTTATGATTTTGTAATATTTTATAATAAAATATCATAAATAATTAATTAGCTTATTTTTACAAACGCAGACAGCCAGACACACACACAAGTAGCAGAGGTAAGGTAGTAACGGTCCGCAACGATGTTTGGGGAGGAAGGAACAATTGCTTGGAGAGGAGGAATCAAATTCCATATATATACACGTAGGTACCTGCTTAATCTCACTGCTTGTTAAATGAGGAGGGATGATTCTCTGTTAATTGTTCATTGTTTACTTTTGAGAGTGTTAATTGTTAATTGTTTCTTTCATCCACTGAATTTTATCATGTAATCAAAAAGTATGCTTAACCAATCTATGATCATAAACTCTTAACTAATCTATGATCATAAACTCTTAACCAATCCATGAGTCATAATCTAATTTTTAATTATCATAAGAAAGAGATTTTCCTGAAAAAATTAAAAATAAAATATTTATATCAGAAAAATTAACACCTATATAACATGTATAAAATTTGTACATCGCATCTTTGCTATCATTCATTTTATTTTCATTCATTTTTCATTCCAAGATAGTAAATCGGAAAGGCAACAAAACAAAACCAACATAAACAAAAAAGTCCATGAAAACTAGAAAAAGTATAAGACTAGGTAACTATGTTTATAATTGTGTTAATAAAAATATGTAATACCAAGTTCTAACCAAAGGGGTCATTTGGTTAGATGTTGGATAAAATAAACTAAATAACTATAATTAATAATATATCCTAATTTACATAATAGATATTATAAGTATTATACCCAAAAAAATTGATTTTATGCCAATGTACATCATTTTCCGTGTATTTAAAAATTAAATTAGAGAGAAAATTAAATAAAAATAAATAAAATCTAACAAAAGGGAGATCCACACAAATAAGTCCGATATTATGACACAAATAGTCACTAGCGACAGATAAAACAACTACATATAAGGTTAGAAAATCATCGTAAAATCGTCGTTAATGACACATAAGCACCATTATATATAGTCAAACTTCCATCATAAATAGTCGAAATGCCATCACTTGGCACAAAAACATGAACTAATTTTTTTTGAAAGATATGTGTAATTATCAGCATTTCAAAAAAGATTCAAAAATCAAATTAAAACTTCAGCTTAAAGAATCAATTGTCAAGAATTTTTAAAAGACGGATTTTCCTATTCAAAAATCAATATTTATAAATAAAGGTGAAATACAAAAATACTCATTATTGGGCATGTCCATACCAAAATACATAGTCGAGAGATGGTGTCCAAAATACCCAGACAATACGCCTCATACAGTATCTCAATATCACGCTTCAACTAGCGTTGTTTTCTTTATTATGCATATTTCATATATAGTCCTTTCAAATTGCCACACCATCTAAAGAAGCGCGGTCATGGAATTCTCTTTTTTCACGATTCCATATGTTACCACAAGAGAGGTAGCAATTCGTTACGCCCATAGGGAAAATGTATCATCCAGATACGCCCTAAGATATCAAATAATAGATTTTCCCTCATATTGGTCACTCCTTTACCAAAGACATATCTAGCTGTTGTGCCTACATCACAGTCGTGTCAGGTAATCACGTCTTCAACTGAAGCTCAGCCAAGATAAGAAAGTAAAGTAGAACTGTAGGAAGGCACGTATGAGGAAAGTCATAAAAAATGAGTTTTCTTCATGGAGGGCGGATCTCTTATACTACTACTAAACATTCAAAATTTTCTTGATTCCGAAAACATATAAAAGGCAAAATGAAACACAGAGATAGGACTAAGTTAATTTGTTTGGTTGGACTATGGTTTTGCATTGTACCATCAAATAGCAGTAGATAGCAGCTACGAGAACAAAAACTAGTAATGTAAATGTAATTGTTGGGGTCAAGTACACCCAGTCATAAACTTCATTTCTTCAATAATTTTTTTTCTTTTTTGGCTTATATTTCGAGGAATAGATAGATATATAAGGATGTAAACATAAGCAAGAATTTTACTTACAATAGTAGATGATAAGATATATTTGTTTGAGGGTGACTTTTCGAGTTAATTGAGTTACGTCTTAGAGTTCAAGGTATTTGGTGGGTGATATTGACAACAGAATTTCGGGTGGTAAATTGGACGCGCCCATGACCAAAAGTGAGTATTATGGGAATTTTTCATAAATAAAATTAATAATTAAAAGATTTTGTTAGGTCCCAAATTATCGTAGGGGAGTTAAATACGATACTCACAATTAATTTGATTTTTAAACAAGTTCTTCGTTTAAGTGTGAAATCAAATTAAACATAAACAAGTTCGAGTAATATATCTTTGTATTAGTATAAACCTTGAAATAAGCCAACTTAAATTCCAAGTTTTTTTCTTAAAATTGGATCAAGTCCCGATTTCGAGTTTGAAATAAGCCAAAGCATACAGCCAACTTAGATAGTTTACAAGTCCACCACAGGTCCCTAAAAGATCATGATTATTTGGTGATAGTAGTAGTTTGCTTTATAAGCTGAACTAAAATACCAAATTTTCGTGGTGTGGTACTAAGGTGTTAAAACGCTGAAGAATAACATAAAGTAAGAGAACGTAGTAAAAAAACATAAAGTTGCCAAATGTCGTTTATGTTATTTATATAGAACACATATAACAATAAAAAAATTACTTAATCTTTTTGTGGAAATACTACAATATAGTAATATTATTTTTTAATAATGAACACAATTACTATATAGACCAATAATTATAGTAATAGAATAGTTATAAAATCAAATAATTAAACACATACAAAAACTACCGCACACAAAATAAAAATATTTATAAAACCTATAAAAGTATCACTGGACAAACTAAAAATATATATCACGGAAAACAAAATGTTTGTTTCTTCTCTAATGAGTTTACAGAGACGAATAGTATATCTACATTGCATAAATGATGGAATTGTATATTATTATCTATGGGTCGTTTGGTTGGAGGGTTGAAGGTGATCTGGAATCAGGTATGAATTTTGTTCATTATGACCCTATACCTGATGTTTGGTTGAAAATTTTCATACCCAAAAGGGGAGGTGGATATGAAGGAGAGGTAAGGGGAAGCAACTTTTTTTTTTTCCTCTAGTTTTTCATCTCTATTTAAGCAATTAAATGTAAATTTTTAATACAAAATAAATTAATGAATCAAAAATATATTAAATTAATTATTAAATTAATTATAATTAATGACTAAAATATATTTTAAATAAACATATTCATTTCAACATTCAAACAAATTATATTTATATATAATAAATTATATATTTAGTAATATATATATATATATATACACACATACACACACTATAAATTTAACAGAATAAAATTTTAAATTATATATAATATTTATAATATATATTTATTCGGATTTGAATATTATCGGATATGAATATGTCTATATGTGTATCCGTTTTTGCAATAAAAGAATAAAAGAGGGTAATTATGTGAATGTACGTTTTATTTCACACGCAGACAAGATGAAATAAGACACAACACACGCAGAACACAGAGGTAACGGTCACCGCGGAGAGAGGGAAGTAGCGGTAGGCAGCGATACTTCATATTTATATAAACATATATTTTTATATTCAAAATATAAATACTATATTTTAGTTATCATATCATATTTTTATTATATTTTTATCAAGAGTACAAAATTAACAAAAAGATTGACTAGTACGTTGATTATTCTTGGATTTATGATTTTGTAATATTTTATAATAAAATATAATAAACAAGTAATTAGCTTATTTTTACAGATGCGGACAGCCAGAAACACACACAGGTAGCAGAGGTAAGGTAGTAAAGGTAGCTAGCGATGCTTGGGGAGGAAGGAATAATTGCTTGGAGAGGAGGAATCGAATTTCATATATATATATATATATATATATATATATATATATATGTATATATATGTATATATATATGTATATATATATGTATATATATATACACACACACACACACACACACACACATACTCAGGTATCTGCTTAATTCTCATTCTCTCCCTGCTTAATCTCATTGTTTACTTAATCTCACTACTTGTTAAATGGGGAGGGAAGATTCTTTGTTAATTGTTCAATGTTTACTTTTGAAATTGTTAATTGTAAATTGTTTCTTTCATCCAGTGAATTTTATCATGTAATCAAAAGTATGCTTAATCAATCTATGATCATAAACTCTTAACTAATCTATGATCATAAACTCTTAACCAATCCATGAGTCATAATCTTATTTTCAATTATCATAAGAAAGAGATTTTCCTGAAAAATTAAAAAATAAAATATTTATACCAGAAAAATTAACACCTATATAACATGTATAAAATTTGTACATCACATCTTTGCTACCATTCATTTTACTTTCATTCATTTTTCATTCCAAGATATTAAATAGGAAAGGCAACAAAACAAAACCAACATAAACAAATAAGTCGATGAAAGCTAGAAAAAGTATAAGACTAAGTAACTAAGTCTATAATTGTGTTAATAAAAATATGTAATACCAAATTCTACCAAAGGGGTCATTTGGTTAGATGTTTTGGATAAAATAAACTAAATAACTATAATTAATAATATATCCTAATTTACATAATAGATATTATACGTATTATACCAAAAAAAATTGATTTTATGCCAATGTACATCATTTTCCATGTATTTAAAAATTAAATTAGAGAGAAAACTAAATAAAAAAATAAAATAAAATCTAACAAAAGGGATATCCACACAAATAAGTCCGATATTATGACACAAATAGTCACTAACGACAGATAAAACAACTCCATATAAGGTCAGAAAATCATCGTAAAATCGTCGTTAACGATACATAAACACTATTATATACGTTCAAACTTCCATCATAAATAGTCGAAATGCCATCACCCAGCACAAAAAACATGAACTAATTTTTTTTGAAAGATATGTGTAATTATCAGCATTTCATAAAAGATTCAAAAATCAAATTAAAACTTCAACTTAAAGAATCAATTGTCAAGAATTTTTAAAAGACAGATTTTCGTATTCAAAAATCAATATTTATAAATAAAGGCGAAATACAAAAATACTCATTATTGGGCATGTCCATACCAAAATACATAGTCGGGAGATGATGTCCTAAATACCCAGACAATACGCCTCATACAGTATCTCAATATCACGCTTCAACTAGCGTTGTTTTCTCCATTACGCATCTTTCATATATAGTCGTATCAAATTGCCACACCATCTAAAGAAGCGCGGTCATGGAATTCTCTTTTTTCACGATTCCATATGTTACCACAAGAGAGGTAGCAATTCGTTACGCCCGTAGCGAAAACGTATCATCGAGATACGCCCTGAGATGTCAAAGAATAGATTTTCCCTCATATTAGTCACTCCATTACCAAAGACATATCTAGCTGTTGTGCCTCCATCACAGTCGTGTCAGGTAATCATGTCTTCAACTGAAGCTCAGCCAAGATAAGAAAGTGAAGTAGAACTGTAGGAAGACACGTATGAGGAAAGTCATAGAAAAAGAGTTCTCTTCATGAAGGGCGGATCTCTTATACTACTACTAAACAGTCAAAATTTTCTTGATTCCGAAAATATATAAAAGGCAAAATGAAACACAGAGATAGGACTAGGTTAATTTGTTTAGTTGGACTATGGTTTTGCATTGTACCATCAAATAGCCGTAGATAACAACTACAAGAACAAAAACTAGTAATGTAAATGTAATTGTTGGGGTCAAGTACACCCAGTCATAAACTCCATTTCTTCTATAATTTTTTTTCTTTTTTGGCTTATATTTCGAGGAATAGATAGATATATAAGGATGTAAACATAAGCAAGAATTTTACTTACAATAGTAGATGATCAGATATATTTGTTTGAGGGAGACTTGTCGAGTTAAGTGAGGTATGCCTTAGAGTTCAAGGTATTGGGTTGGTGATATAGACAACAGAATTTCGTGTGGGTAAATTGGACGCGCCAATGACCAAAAGTGAGTGTTATGGGCATTTTTTATAAATAAAATTAATAATTAAAAGATTTTGTTAGGTCCAAAATTATAGTAGGGGAGTTGAATATGATACTCACACTTAATTTGATTTTTAAACAAGTTCTTCATTTAAGTGTGAAATCAAATTAAACATAAACAAGTTCGAGTAATATATCTTTGTATTAATATAAACCTTGAAATAAGCCAACTTAAATTCCAAGTTTTTTTTTCCTGAAAATGGGATCAAGTCCCGATTCCGAGTTTGAAATAAGTCGAAGTATACAACCAACTTAGATAGTTTACAAGTCCACTACAGGTCCCTAAAAGATCATGATTATTTGGTGATAGTAGTAGTTTGCTTTATAAACTGAACTAAAATACCAAATTTTCGTGGTGTGGTACCAAGGTGTTAAAACACTGAAGAATAACATAAAGTAAGAGAACATCGTAAAAAACACAAAGTTGCCAAATGTCGTTTATGTTATTTATATAGAACACATATACCAATAAAAAAGAATTACTTAATCTTTTTGTGGAAATGCTACAATATAGTAATATTATTTTTTAATAAAACAACACAATTACGAAACAGACCAATAATTACAGTATTAGAATAGTTATAAAATAAAATAATTAAACACATAAAAAAACTACAGTACACAAAATAAAAATATTTATAAAACCTATAAAAGTATCACTGGACAAACTAAAAATATATATCACGGAAAACAAAATGTGTGTGACTTCTCTAATGAGTTTATAGAGACAAATAGTATATCGACATTGCATAAATGATGTAATTGTATATTATTATCTAGGGGTCGTTTGGTTGGAGGGTTGAAGGTGATCTGGAATCATGTATGAATTTTGTTCATTATAACCCTATACCTGATATTTGGTTGAGAATTTTCATACACAAAGGGGGAGGTGGATATGAAAGAGAGTTAAGGGGAATCAACTTTTTTTTTTTCTAGTTTTTCATCTCTATTTAAGCAATATAATGTAAATGTTTAATACAAAAATAAATAATGAATCAAAAGTATATTGAATTAATAATTAAATTAATTAGAATTAATGTCTAAAATATATTTTAAATAAACATATTCATTTCAACATTCAAACAACTACATGATATCGAAAATGATACCCGATTTAGTTCCTTATTTTTTATTAGATTTGTTTGTTTACTTTTCTTTTGTCATATCATCAAAAATTATGATATCAAATCCTTTTGCTTCTCAAATTAATTATTTGACTTTTATGTGATCAAATAATCAAAAATTGAACTGAAAATTATAAATAGTATATAATTGAAAAATATATCATTAAGAAGTATATTTAATTTATTTTAGAATGTATTTTCTATTTTTAAAAATTATAAATCTTTTTAGTAGTTACCTTAATCAAAGTTAGAGCCATGGCGTGCATCTTTGGAGGCTAAGGGATTGCGTTTGAGCCGTTATATGACTGAGTACCTATGAGCTAATTTCAGTGAGGAGAATCATGCAGATGAAGTTGCCGTGTGTATTATTGACGACCAGGCCCACAAACTTATAGTTTCAAGTACTTAGGATTTATCAATACAGAGTAGCAGTGATATTATGGCCGATGTTACTCATCGTATTAAGGCAGGTTGGGTTAGAAGGAGGGCTGCTACTGGTGTTTTGTGTGATAAGAGTGTACCTTTGAATTTGAAGGAAAAATTCTATAGATTGACTGTTAGACCAACATTATTATATGGTTCTGAATGTTGGCCATTGAGAAAGGTTCAAGAGCTTAGGCTGGAGACGGCAAAATTGCACTGGATTTGTGGTTGCACTATGGCAGATTATATACCAAATGATGCTTACCGAAGAGTTTTAGGTGTTGAGTCTATTTCTATGAAAATAAATAAGGGAGGGTCGTTTACGTTGGTATGGGAATGTCAGACAGAGGCGTACCTCATCCTTGGTTCGAAGGGTTGAAAAATGTGGTCGGGGGGAAGAGAAAGCGAGGTAGACAGCGTAGGACGTGGCAAGATCAGTTGAGTTTGGATATGGCGGCTTTAAATCTCACAGGTGATATGACATTAGACAACGCTAATCGAAGACGTCATATTCGAGTAATTGAGGCTAGATCTCGTGGTTTCCAGCGATTTCGGTAGTAGAGTTTCCTGTATACCTGTGATAATATTATTTGTTGTTATGTGTTTAATCTTTGTTGTGTCTATTATTTGTTTATGTGCAGTTTACAGTTTTTTTGCGTCCATTAACATCATTCCAAGTAAGTCGCATGCGTAGAAACTCATGGCTCAAGTACTGGTATTTTAGTAGTAGTTGTTACATTTCTGCACTTTTGACACTTATTATTTTGTCTTGCACTAAGTCGGGGTCTTCACGGAAACAACCTTCCTATTCTGAAAGAATAGGAGCAAGGTCTGTGTACATCTTACCCTTATCGACCCCGCTCTAAACGGGTTATACAGGGTATTTTGATTTGGCTTAGGGTGTGTTTGGCATTGCTGTTGCAGACAGCAACAACAGCTTTTTGCTGAAAAGCAGCTAAAATATTGTTTGGTAAAATTTTAAAGCTGCTTTCCTGAAAAGTGTTTTTGGCCTAAAAGCTGCTGTTAGAGAAAGCAAGTCCCCCCATTCTTTTGGAAAAAGCTGCTTTTTAGCTTTTGCGGGAAGCAGATGCAGATTTCACCATCAAACCTCACCAAAAGCATTAATTTATTTAATTTTTTACATTAAAACATAAGCATATCAAAAATATTACCAAAAATTCATCTGATTTTTAAAACAGCACTTTTTCCACCAGCAATTTTTAACAGCATTCTCAAACAGAGCCTTAGTCAAGTCTCAAATTGATAAAAAAAATTATTAAACATAATAATTAATTTGAGATAGAATGGGAAAATATTCGGAATAATCCGGATGCATAATTTGCACTGTAAAAATATACTCCCTCCGTCCCAGCCATTTGTTTACATATGGTTTGGGCACGGAGGTTAAGAAATATGTATAAAGTAGTAGAAAAGAGAAAGAAAAGTGAGGGAAGTGGTGGGACCCATTGATTTTTAATGTATAAAAGGGAGATAGTGGAGTAAAAAGTAGTGTGAAAATGAAAGAAAAGTGAGAAAGTGGTGGGACCCATTAACTATTTTGGGTAAGTTTT
>PHNY01072256.1:356-12552 GCA_003724115.2 Anethum foeniculum
GGATTCTTGTTTCTAGAACTGTAACCTAAAAGATCTTGTTGTAGTTAGGGTCTGATATAGTATTTTAATTGTTAAGCAGGTTTTATTAATTTGAGATTTCAGTGACGACCAAATCCTGTGACCCCGGATTTGGGGGCGTTACACCAACCCTGGTTGATCTTTATAATAGATAGATTCTATAATAGATGGATGGTTGTAAGTTGTATTGGTGTGACGTTGTCTAAAATATAAGATACAGAAGAGGACCTTAATTTAGTCGTTTCTAAAAAGTTTAGCCTGGCACTTTGTTATAGTAAAGCCCAGACTTGAATTTAAAAGGGCTTTTGATTTCAAATTAAGCACGGGCCTATCAATGTTATAAATGGCCATTGATTTGGTAGTTTGGTGTCCGTCACACATATGGGTCTTGTGGCTGTTCTCAGTACAAAATAGGAGTACGTGACTAATTAAAGCCCAGAAGATAGATTATTAAAATAAAGAAAATTTTGAAGTCGGTCAATTAAATAAGGCCGACCTAATGAAGTGGACTTGCTTGGTTCGAACAGAGTGTACCTTCCTGTCATCATTGGCTTTCAGCCTCACCAACACACATCATTTAGATACATGTCACATCCAACGGGTCTCCTTTTCGACATTTCAAAATTTAATTTAATCTGTCATTACTGTTTGATCTCTTGCTGAAGCCCTGCAAAATCAATCCGAATTCCGAAATTTAATTATTCAATTTTAATTATCTTTAGCTAAACAAGTGGAGTTTGGATTTGGACGGTTTAATTTATTCCACAGGCCTCGACAACACTCTGTACATTTCCTTTTTCGTCATATATATTTCTAGTTCACCACCAACTTCTCTTCAAACCCTCTCAACACTACCATAATCACCAGAATATTCTGTTAACATTCCGGCGATCAACTGCCTCAACATGTCTCAAACTAAGTCGGAAAATGCAACCGACAGTGATGTCGAGAGAGACGAAGAAGAAGAAGAAGAAGACGAGCCAAGACTAAAGTACCAGAGAATGGGAGGTAGCGTGCCGGGGCTTTTATCTGGCAACTCAGCTTCATGTATTGCCGTTGCTGAGCGTATGATCGCTCTCGGTACTCGCGCTGGTTCTGTACACATTCTTGATTTTCTAGGCAATCAGGTACATATATTACTAGAATTATATTTATTTGCGGTGAAATATTTATTTGTCTCGTGATCACTGGGTTTTAGCGAGTGTTAGAGCATCTCCGAGTGGCTCTTTGTTTCGATTCCTGTGTTAAACTTAAAATGTTGCTCCGAGATACTCTTAGTTAGGTAACATAGAGTTTGGTTTCCATACTAAGTCATCGTATTTATTTTAATGTTGCTTGTTTCGTTTTATTCCCCCTTGTAAATCTTTAAGTACAACTCTATACTTAAAAGTTGGAATGAACTTAATCTATTTATGAAAGTTAAAGTGTACCTACGTGTGTTTTATGATAAGTGGTTTGTTATGTTAATTCATTTATACAGGATTTTAGTTTTTAAAGTGTTTGTTAATATGCGATAAAATTAAAATATTTTTTTTGGAAGCATGATTCATGTTCTTCACTTGTTTTGTTTATACCCCTAAATTGTCTATTGTTACACTACTATCTCTTATTCTCATTGATGTAACAATTTTTGCTGTTGGTGTTGAAGACGTGTTTAAACCAAATTCAGTATTTGTTGAATCCAATTCATGAGAAGAGCCCAGACTGAGAGACCATAAAATGTGGCTCCTTGTCATAATCAAATATATGGAGCAGTCTTCCTGTCTTTACTTCGTGCACATAGTTTTTGCAATTCATAGATAGGGGCTTATATTCTACAGTATTTAGTAACGATATCAGGATATGCTCCTCTCAAATTGAACTCTATAATATTTCCCAATATCCTACCTATCTATAACTACTGGAGTAAACGTGACTCAGTAAAATGAAATATACACATTGGCCAAGGTTTACTGCATCTTGCTTGGCTGCGTAAAGTGAATCAATTTTGCTGAATATGTTGTGCATCTCTACAGATTGATTGAATATAAGTTAATCAGGACTCTTAATAGCTATCTTTGTGATAGTGAGCGTCGTAGTTTATTGGAAGATTTTAGAATCTATATATAATTCAGAAATTATATGTAGTTTGTTTTGTCTATGTTCATATATTTAAGTAAAAGTATACTGCTCCTTTCAAGTTTGCTCATATTGATTTTTGACTTCTTACTGCAAAGGTAAAGCAGTTTCCAGCTCATGGTGCTACTGTCACTGATCTATGCTTTGACATAGAGGGGGAATATATTGCTAGCTGTTCAGATGATGGATCTGTGGTAATAAGCAGTCTGTTTACTGATGACAAACTGAAATTCGAATATCATCGTCCAATGAAGGCTATTGCTCTGGACCCAGATTACGCAAGAAATTCCTCCAAAAGATTTATTGTTGGCGGTTTAGCTGGCCATTTGTATTATAATATAAAAAAGTGGATTGGTTATCGTGACCAAGTATGATCTTCTCTTCTTGATTGTTCATATTTATCTTGCCAAGGTTGAGAGATTGTTGTACAGGTTTTGCAATGCACTTGGTTAAACCAAAATTTAATTACTCTTTTCTTGGTAAGGTTCTTCAATCTGGTGAAGGTCCAATTCATGCTGTGAAGTGGAGAAAAAGTCTGGTTGCTTGGGCTAACAACGAAGGAGTGAAAGTTTATGATACCGTAAATGATCAACATATAACGTATATTGAGAGACCACATGGAAGCCTACGTCCTACACTTCTGTTTCCTCACTTGGTCTGGCAGGTCAGTTAAAAGATTATCATGTTATATAGGTGACTTAAAGAGTGCAGATTTACATTGATAAATTAATAGCATTATCAGAGTTCATAATTGTAAATTGGTATTTTCCTTGAGACATGCTATCACTCTGATACTGTCTGAAATTCTTAAGTTTGATTACTATCATTTCAATAAATTCAGGATGATAGGCTATTGGTCATTGGTTGGGGAACATCTGTAAAAATTGCAGTGATAAAAAGTAATCAGAATAGTAGCACCAACAAGACTTATAAGCATATACAGATGTCCAGCATGAACCAGGTGGATATAGTGGCATCTTTTCAAAATAGCTATTACATCTCAGGAATCGCTCCCTTTGGAGATAATTTGGTTGTTCTAGCTTATATTCCTGAAAAGGATGGTGAGAAGGAAATTACAAGCAACATTTCATCACACCAGGTATTTGTTTCTTCCTTTCCATATTATAAACTGTTGTGTACCTCCACTGTTTTCTTCTGCGTATTGAAATTTTCTGACTTCTTGTAGTTTCTATTTGGATACTAGCTCTATCTTGCATAATTTTCTTTTGCAGTTTTGTACTCCCTTATCATGGATAACAAACAAGTTTTCGGCTGCTTTGGACTCACTTAGGTGATACCTAAGTTGTAGATGTTGTCAAACACATGCCCTTGTGACTGGAACCTCATGCGCTAATTCTTATGCCAACCTTTTGTTTCAGATTATTAATAACCGGACGTGATAAAATAACTTCGACAAACTTTGTTGATAAATGTTAGGCGGAGTGAACTTCGTGACAGTTACTATTAGTATATATGGGGCTTACTAAAAGAATGAACTTTGTCAGTTTAAGACTATTTCAATTTGTACTCCCTCAATCTGTCATGTTAGTTATATCACATGAGTATCATGTTACCAAGGTTACCAAATTAATCTTCAAAGTATTATTATTTTTAATCGTATCTATTAATGCAATGAAATTGTCCCTTATATTGTATGATCACATTTATTAGACAGTAGAGACATGGTTTAGATGATCCTGCACCTAGATGGTAAAGAAGATAAAATTTTCATCTGAGAAATCTAAACAATTTCTTTGCAAAGGGAAATGCTCAGAGACCAGAAGTGCGTGTAATCACCTGGAACAATGATGAGCTTGCAACCGATGTTCTGCCTGTACATGGCTTTGAGCATTATAAGGCAAAAGATTATATCCTTGCTCATGCTCCATTCACAGGTAAAATTACCTTAAACCATTAGTTTGCAACTTAGCAGAAAACTGTTATGGTAACTGGGAGCCTTTATATATAGGTAGCAGCTACACAGGTGGTCAGTGGGCAGCTGGCGATGAGCCTTTTTATTATATCGTATCTCCTAAAGATGTAATTATTGCAATGCCTAGGTTAGTCACCCTTTCTCGATTCACCATGCACATGCCCTTCCAGTCTATTTAATATGTCGTCTTCTGCATATTGACAATTACCCAAATCAAAATCGTTCAGTAGAAAATAATTTACTATAAAGATAATGATGTCCATGAACTCGGATTAACTTCTGTTCACTAGACTAGGTTACATTTATATTGTTATACTATATAGTTAATGGTAGGGTACCAAGTTCCCTCAAACCTTAATATCTTACGATATGGGCCTATTTGTAAATCATGCACTTAATCCTCCTTCCCTCTCACGTAACATCCTGTTACGGAACCTCCTTTCCTAAAATCTTAATATTATTAGGATAGGGCCTCATATGTGTATCAAGCATCTTTAAAATTGTTGTTAAAGTCTTATGATTAACTTATGATTATAAAATTAATTCAGCTATTGTAAAATTATATTTATTATTTATATGGTCCTGTGTATTCTGGATAAGCTCTTTGCTGCTTCTGAAGGCCCTTTAACTTTTCAATATTGCAGTTGTATTTATCTAATTTATGTAAAGGCCCCAGTACTTTTTTTATTCTTGTATTTTATTGGGAATTATAGGTAGAACAACGCGCCGTCATTTGTTTCGCACAAATTTCAACCAAAAACATCTATTTGACCAGCAAGAATGATTGATGTTGATTTTTAGGGATGCAGAGGATCACGTATCTTGGCTTCTTCAACATGGATGGCACGGGAAAGCTTTAGCAGCTGTTGAAGCTGGAAAAGGAAGCATACAGCTTCTGGACGAAGTACTTTTCTCTTCTTTTAACACTTGTTTTGTGTTTTGTTTAGGGAGTACGAAAGGGATTTCTGTCTCTTTGTAAGATTAGTAGACATATGCGTCCATTTCACAAATGTACACTTCCAGTCTCAAGTGTCAACAAAAACAGTGCCTTCTTAGATTTCTTTTTGTTATTACTATGTGACAAATTCGGAATGCAGCTTTGACTATATCTTATTTCAGTTGCAGATGGTTTATGGTGAAGCACCTTAGTTTTCAAAATAATAGTAACATATGGGGAAATGAAGGTTTTTGGAAATCCTATATATGTTGCTGTTGTTTTAATGTGTTTCACTGTTACTATTATATAACATTCAGCTTGTAGTTGTCTCGTTACATTGACTTCACTGTTCTCCCCAAATTATGATTTGTATTTTTACCCAGTGATTCCCCTTGGTTACCGGTAAATGTGTCACTGCATAATTATTTGCCCTGAACTTCCTTGTATGCAGTAATTATGGCTATGCAATTTAATGACATTAAAGTGCTAAGCTTTTTTTAAAAATTTATGTGTTTTTTTCTCTGTAAGTGTATCAGTCATTAATTATTTTTTCGTGCTAAATGCAGTTATTAATTATTAGTTTGTATTGATTGCGCCAATCTTTTCTTTTATATAATTCTATCCATTTGTTCATAGGTTGGTTCAAAATATCTTGATCATTTAATTGGGGAAAAGAAATATGCTAAAGCTGCATCTTTATGCCCGAAGTTGCTGCAAGGTTCGGCCTCTGCATGGGAGAGGTGCTGATACCACTAGTTATAACCACTTTGGATATGTTTAAAATATATTTCAAAACTGAAATATCTTGCAGATGGGTTTTCCACTTTGCTCATTTGCAGCAGCTTCCTGTTTTAGTTCCTTATGTACCAACGGAAAATCCAAGGTTGCGCAATACTGCATACGAGGTCAACAATTGTAACTTGTATTAATTTTGAAGTGGGGTTCCTTGCATTTCAATAATTTAATTCAAGGCTGTATATTTCTTTGTTATGCGCTCAGGTTGCTCTTGTGGCTCTGGCAACAAATCCGTCCTTCCATAAGGAACTTCTGTCAACCATTAAAGCCTGGCCTCCTTTAATTTATTCTGCAGTGCCTATCATTTCAGCCATAGAACCTCAGCTTAATACTTCGTCCATGACTGATGCTCTCAAAGAGGTGGGGTAAATGATTTCTGCGCATATATGTATTACGTTTATTTTTAATTTGACTATCTTAACTTACCCTACTATGCTAGGCATTGGCAGAAATATATGTTATTGATGCACAATACGAGGAAGCCTTTTCACTTTTCGCTGATGTAAGTTTTCCATGTGTACACCAGTTTTGCATAGTACAAAAGGCATCATAAAGATGCTCTGTAAACTGAGGAAATTACTATTCTTAATTTCATAAAGAAGCAGTTGGTTTAATCTTATTAAATTAATTATAATTTTCAGCTTTTGAAGCCAGATTTGTTCGAGTTCATTGAAAAACATAACTTGCATGATACAATTCGTGAAAAGGTAAGTTTCTAATCAGAACTCTCTATTTGGGCCTAGGTCTTAATCAAATAGTTTTGAAATTTAAGAAGTTTATATAATTAATTTCATTAATTCACAAGCATGATTACTTTTTCAGATTGACAGCTAAAAAAGTAGTTATTATGCACAGAAGACTTCAAAAACAATTTCTTTTTAATTTTCTTGTTCACTGGAAAAATTAGTCACGTCTCTCTCCTTTCAGGTTGTACAACTGATGAAAATAGATTGTAAACGGGCAGTTCTATTATTGATCCAGCAGAGGGAGTCAATTAGTCCAAATGAAGTTGTTTCACAACTGATGGCTACAAAAGATGACTCCAGATACTTTTTATATCAGTATCTGCACTCTCTCTTTGAAGATGACCCTCACGCAGGAAGGGATTTCCACGATATGCAGGTATACAAAGAGATTATCAAGCCTTGAATTAACATACAGACATATATGTACTCTAACTCACTAATAATTGATTGGAAAAACAGCTTCTTGTTTCTCACCTGAAAAAATATCAGACAAATAGACTTCAAAGTTATGTTCTTTCCTCTCACTATCAAATTCTATATTCTTTTGTTCCTCTCACTATCAAATTCTATATTCTTTTGTTTTGTACTATAAAACTCATCAAGCATGCAGACATAAGTTCTTATCAAGCATACAGACACAAGTTCCTATCAAGCATACAGACACAAGTTCCTATCAAGCACACAGACATAAGTTCTCATGGATCATCAAACACCTTCACCATATAATCCCAATGCACTGGATTGTTAATTTATCTTATACTATTTAACCAGATTGAAAAATTCAGACTTAGAGATACATAGCGAAATTTAAATATATGTTTTAGGCAAACGGAAGTTAAGGATGAAAGACAAACTATCTATTAACAAAATAAAGCTTCTAACTGCCTCTTCCCATTTGTGCCTAGGCTTCTAGATCTTTTTGCAACGAAACCAGATCTTTTAACGTCTCCTCGTGTTTTCCTGAAAAATTATGTACTTTTTGGTTTTGTGGTATCTATAATAAAATCATTGTTGCCTTCTAATTTTAACAGATTTTCTCATGTAATGCATTTAACCAATCATGTATCTGTACTACCAGCATGGATCATTACTTCTTTGTTTATTTAGCTATTTATGCATTATAACATATTGTATTTCCACCTAATAACTGCTATAGGTTGAGCTTTATGCGGACCATGACCCGAAGGTGCTGCTACGTTTTCTTCGCAATTGTCAGCATTATAAGCTCATGAAGGTTAGCTGTCTAATTGGCTGCAAATTGTAATCTCTAAATTTATTTTTTTCCGCATTGTTTTTCCTAAAAACTCAGTTTCAGGCATATGAATTATGTGTTAGCAGAGGTCTGCTGAGGGAGCAAGTTTACATTCTTCGAAGAATGGGAAATTCCAAACAGGCCCTTGTTGTTATTATAAGTGAACTAGGGGATATAGAACAGGTATTTCATGTGTTCTCGAAGCTTCAATGTAATTTGACTTATCTAATATCATCAAAAATTTAGTTGACTGGTCATTGCATAATAAATTGCAGGCCATAGAGTTTGTTAGTATGCAACATGACGATGAACTGTGGGAAGAATTGATCACGCAATGTATTCACAGGCCAGAAATGGTAGACTTCTGTTTATATAATTTATCAGTTAAATGTAAATATTTTTGCTGTACATGTGTGATTATTCTTTTTTCACAGATCTCATTTCCTTTTTTTTAAATGGTAGGTAGGGGTGTTGCTGGATCATACCGTTGGCAATCTTGATCCCCTCTATATTATAAATATTGTTCCCAAAGGCTTGGAGATTCCTCGGTTAGTTGGAACAAAGATACTTGTTTATTTGAATATTATTATTTATTGTCCTTCAATTTCAGTTGTGGACTTCAGTTTTTTTTTTTTTTTTTGACTTTCGTATATTTTTTACATCTATGTTCAGTTTGGAATAAGATAAGTATAATATTGCGGATCATACCATTTCAGTTACATGTTGCCTTAGTTGCTTGATATTTCCCCAAGGAATTCAGAGATTTCCGTGTACTGCAAGCTACTTCTTATAGTTCCTGATGCTCTGTGAAGATCACACTTGTTCTCTGAATATTTAAGGTCATCATAACCAGTGACTGGGCAGTGGAATTACAAGTACTCTATGTTCATAGATATTTCGTAAATCAGATGTGCCTTATTAGCAACACTGATCATGTCATTTTGACTAGGTAGCAACAGCTATCCAAATGCTAAAATGGTTTTCTAAAATCAAAGATAAAATTATTAATATATTAAATGAATCAATACATATTTTTCTTATCTGATAAATGCTCACAGCCTCACACACTATCTGTTGTGAACTCTAAGCCTCTCGGTAAAGGGAGGGAGAATCAGTAACCATCTGATAGAAGTCTTTTTGATGTGATGATTATGCCTTCACTGCTGTGTTCATTAAAATACTAGTATTAGTGCATTACTCTTTTACAAGTATCAGGGAAGAGTGGCACTTCAACCTAATAAACTGTTGCCTCAATGGAACATATTTTTGGTCATTTTAACTCAAAATTTGGCAAAATGGGCCAACACCCCAGCCAAAGCTACTGTCATTATAGTGTGCATTGAAACATGTATTTATGTTGCATATATGTTCTTGTCAGAAGGTTCTCCGTGTCTCAGTACAAATGAGAAAACTATAATGGTTTATATTTTTTTACTTGGTTTTTGTTTGTTATCAGGCTAAGGGATCGTTTAGTCAAAATCATAACTGACTACAGGACTGAAACTTCTCTTAGGCGTGGGTGTAATAATATACTTAAGGTACTTGATGCTTCTATTGTGTGCTATCCCCTTTTACGAATATCCCCTACACATTAACACTAAATTCGGCACATTGATACCTGCTAATTAAGTCTGTATACATTGACCTTAATTGTAATCTGCCAAAATGCAGGCTGATATTATTAACCTATTAATTAAATACTATGAGGATGCAAGGCGTGCCATCTACATGAGCAATGAAGAAGATGGAGTGCGTTCTAAAAGGGATGACAATAGTCACAATACAGCGTCTCAATTAATGGAAAAATCAATGAACATGAAAACCATAGATATAAAGACAAAAACTAGAGCAGGCGGAAGATGCTGTGTGTGTTTTGATCCCTTCTCCATTCAAAATGTCTCAAAAATCATTGCATTCTACTGCTGTCATGCATATCACATGACATGCCTTATGGATTCTGCTAATACAGCTGATGACAAGAAAACACCAGCAGCTATTTCCCACGAGGGTGCATGGTATTATGAGTATGACAACAGTGTCCTTGAAAATGTTGATGACAATGATATTACCACTTCAGGTTCCCCACAGATGCGATGTATATTGTGTACCACAGCCACTAGTAAAGTACATTGAGTTTATCTGTTCTTTCGCGTGTGTGTGCATATGGGCGACGGTGTTATAAATTTATTAGTTGATTAAGGGTAAGTTTATTGGTTGATAAAGGGGTTATCTTTCTAAGCGAGGTTTCTTGTAAAAATTGCAGCGGATGTAAATATTGTGGAACTCGAACCCGAGAAATTGCATTTTTGATGTCTGAAAATTAAAACAAAAGCCTCAAGGAAGTGACTTCTGCTAGTGCTCATTATATCCATATATGATTTACAGAGGTGTTTAATTTGACCCCTGGACAATATCTTTCGAAATTTCAAGGCAGGGTTGCCTTGTATCTTTTGGATATCTTTGTATATTCATATTGGTTCTGTATTTCTGTAGCCAGGTTCATGAAACTGTTAACTTTTAACCTTAAATACTTGTACAATTTAAGGGTCAAGTATCATCTTGATGGAACTAGGTTTACCAGTCTATAACTGCTTTAAGTGAAGAGGAAATAGTACACAATTATTCACCGAGTAAATAGACACCAACAATGTCAAAGCAAAACAAATGTAACTCTCCATTCTCCAATAGCGAAGTTATTTGGTATAAAAGTAGAACAACAAACTTTCTTATACACTGAGGGGCCTGAACCGATCATAGGCATAAAGAAATTATCTAAAATAAACCTTCTACAATTATTGATTAGCACCCGGAGAAATAACGACCTAATAGAGTGGATACGGCTAAATCAAGAGATCATTAGTATATGGATCACACACTTATACGTTAAAATGTGATACATTTCTCAGCACTCCGAACTTGTCTCATTTTATTAGTGGGATTCATGTTAATGCACCAAGGTCTATTAAATAAGAAAACAATCAATAATCAATAATATAATAACAACTCATTATTCGAAAACGTTTTTGGCAACGATTTTGGAAACTCTAACATTTCCTTTCATTTTATTTGAATTTGACTTTCATTTTATTTGAATTTGACTGAAGTCACCCGAAAATTTGATTCATTCTCAACTACAAAAATTTATATTTAAACCGAATATGTCATACGTACAATATCTTGCTCTTTCGAGAGAAATAGACCTTTTTAAAATTAAATGGTCCAAAAATTCACAAGTCAGGAAGACGGCCCTTCATATCACAAAAAAAACGTTATTAAAAGATGCGTTATCAATTAATATGCAATAACTTTGTAGCTCAGCTGGCTAGAGCAGACTGTCCGGTGTTCGAGTCTTAGCAATGCTCAAAACTTGCGTTGAAGGATTGGAAACACAAGCTTACCATTCGTTTATACATGAAACGCATGTACAATATGCGTTTTCGGAAAAATATTTTTACCATTCGTTTCGTTTATACATGAAACGCAGGTACAATATGCGTTTTCGGAAAAATATTTTTACCATTCGTTTCGTTTATACATGAAACGCAGGTACAATATGCGTTTTCGGAAAAATATTTTTCTAATTTTTTTTAAACATTGTTTTAAATTTAAAATTAATAAAAATGTAACCTAAAATTGCGTTTTTCAGAAACGTATATAAAAAATGCCTTTTTGTGTGATATAAAGGGCCATTTTCTCGGATTGTGACATTTTGAACCATGTTCATTTTTATTCAAATTGTGATACAAAGAACAAGCACCCCTCTGTCCAATATAAATCTCTTTCTATATATAATAGCCCAGCATGGGTTTAAAATGTGAGACATTTTATTCATTTGTGAAATAACAAATGTTGTTGAGAGGAATTGAACCTAAGTTTAGCCACCTACTTGACACACTCAAATACCACTTATGCTACTATGCCACTTAAGTTCTTACCCATGCACTTAATATGTATGTGCTCGCATGAGAATAAAATTTGATATAATTATTGCAACTTATACAATGACATCTTCTTTTTCATATTTGTTGATTTTGTTTACGTATTATCTTATAATCCGTGCAATACACTGTTGTTTTAAATAATAATATTATGACTTTTGTTTTAAAATTTGTTAATTGAATTTGTTAAAAAAGTAAATATGTTTGATTAAGTATACTTGAATATATATTTCGTTAAACAACAATTTATAAGAATTTTTTATTTTATAAGAATTAGATATTTGAAAAAAGATAAATAATTTTTTAAAATAATTAGAATAGTAAAATTAAGTTTTAAAATGAATAGGCTTAAAATGTGGCCCAGGTATATACTTCACTTATACGAAAAAATGAATAAAATTTATAATACGAGTTTATTCAGTATTGATACGATATTTATTACATATAATAGATGTTTAT
>PHNY01072279.1:6691-17311 GCA_003724115.2 Anethum foeniculum
GATTGAGTTGCAGAAAATATCCATTCTGGATGATGACCTAATAATTTGGAGTATCACCGCGCCCGGTTGTATATTTACGATGATCAGTCACAGTTGTACAACCCAATTATTGTCTACATGTAGAAGGAAGAACTGCTCCCAGAACTTCCTCAGGAATGAACCGCTCTCAGAACTCTTCTTGTTGGTATGAACCGCTCCCGGAACATCCTGGCCATTTGGGCCAAAAATATATATAGTGCTGGACCGGCGCTACTCGGTCTCTTACGCTAACTCCTAGTTCGAATAGAATCCATGACTCTGAAACGTAAAGTACGCCTCCCTTTCCCCAAGTAGAAACTTATTAATAGGACTCCACAAAGATGTCGTATCGGTTTGGAAAGGAGGACCCACCAATATTTCCCAAGCAATGCTTGTTAATGGATTAAACTTGTCCCTTGACTTACTTCCCGATCGTTGGCTAAGTAATAAAATCTTCTTTCTTATTCTTTAGCAATTTCCTTGCTAATTTTTAAACCATCATTGAGCAGGACTCCCCACCTTTTGAGCAAATATTTAAATCTCCTTCGTATCGAGATTTAAATTAAAAACAGGATTTGGGATCCTCTCTTTACTTTTTAAAATATCCTTGATAATGTTCGAAAACATTTTTCGAAAGTATAGAAGGTGAAAGATGATTTTCAAATCATCTTTATTCTTTTCTGGAAATAGTTGATGAGTATTTAAATAATATTCTTTAATTAAATATCTATTAAAGAATATCCTTGAATAAATAATCCTGATTTAAATCCTTATATGGATATTCAAAAATAATACTCATCATGTGATTCTCGAAAACTCTTTCTTAGCAAACTTCTTTGGATATATATATATATTCAAATTAATATCCACTTGATAATTCAAGTTAATTGTTCGAAAATAAAATCTTTAAGTGAATCTTTAAAATAATTATTCACTTCTTACTAATACTCTTGAATGAATTCTATTTGAGTATTCTCTGTTGAAAACTACGCATAGCGTATTAGGGAACATTGTCTCCCTGTTCAAAAATCATTCAAATCATAAACCCTATATTAAAGGTTCCTTGTTAAATCTAGCTTATAGCTATCATAAGTATTATCAGCTCATAAGCTCAACATTTAAAACATGCTTCACATATTTGAAGAAATAAGAGTTTCAAATCATGCATGCATTTTTATCACATTGTATAATCATACAACTTTTAATCACAACAACAACAGTAAGGGTTTGCAACTTGCATGGTGGTCCTGAGGTGGTAGCGGGTCTCGGGTCGCTCCGATAATCTATAAACAATAGCATGACTCGGGATTAGTTACCGACCTTCGATGAAAACTCAATCTTTAACTCTTACTTAAGCTTAAAGTTTGTTTTCAAGTCATTCACTTAACATTTCCGCTTAAGCACCCTCGGCTCCATCATTTTTATAAAATCGAAAAATAATCTTTTTAACGTGAAACCTTCGTGAGAGTCTTAATAACTGCCTTTAACACTTTACTTAAAAGTTTCATGATCCAACAATCCTTTTATGATCCTTAAAAAATATCAGCAAAGTTGATTATACGGTAAGGGGTGATTTCGTGAAATGCCGATTATTAAAATGACCGTTTCTCCTAAACCGTAAATCCATTTCATACGATCTTCATATCAAAACGAAATTTAAAACATCATCCAGCTAATCATGGTAGTGGTGAATTTTAACAGTAGGGAAATCGAGCCCAAAGTTACACACAAAAACAGGGGATTGAAAATCGGGCATTACGACGGCTATGTTTACATGATTTCCAAAATCGTAACTACAAAAAAACAACATCAAATCCCCAACAACTCAAGATCACAACTTATACTATCCATATCAGTCAAAATTTCTCAAGATCATCCACTTATACCATGTCTCATACATGGATCATTCATTCAACAATCATGACTAAATAACTTAGATAATCATGCTTTTACAACTTCATCCATTAACATCATCAAAACCTTGCTTAAACTTCAAACAAAACTAAAATTCAAACTTGGGTTTGAAGTGATTATACCTTCCTTGGAGTGTTTAAGATCACTAGGAAGCCTTAAGGAGTCCTTAGATAGCCTAGATATGCTTTGATCTTTATGAAAACACAAAGAAAAACCATGTTAGTTCTTGAAGAACACTATTCACCCTAAACTGTGGTGAATTAATTAGACAAGCTAGGAATGGAATCTAAGGCTTAAAATCATAGGAAGTCTTAGTTATGAATTATGGAAGCCATAGAAACAAACCTTGTAATTTTTGGATGAGTAGAGCTTGGTTTTTTGATTTTCTATTTCATGCTTTTTATGCTAAATTCGACTTAAAGAAGAAAGGAGAAGATGAGAGGTGTTTTGCCTTGGTTGATGATGAATAAAGGTGAAATAATGCTTGGTATTTGAATAATATCTTTGGTCTTGCTTTATTAAAGTGATTATGTCATCTCCATGACATCATCTCCAAGCCATGTGTCTTATTCTTATGGTTTAATGATGTTTTCTTCATCTAACTATTTAGTTAGATGCTAAACACTTGGTTAAGCGTTACTTGCCTTACCACTTGTACAATCTTGTTTCTTAGTCGTTTAATCATTTTACGACTTGTTATCGCTCATTCCTGTTGATCAATTGAAGGAATACATCTGTGGTTCTATTGTTAGGGGTTTCTCTAAAGCCCTATCAGTAATCTTTATTCCTCTATTCCTTCTTTTAATCATCCTTGGATCTTTCATCCTTTATTCTTTAATACCTTATACTCAATTCCTTCAGTATCTGGTGGATTCTCGGGAAAAATAAAAGTGCTCAATTTCGAAATCTGACGACTTTTACATACACTTATATTCATTACCGAACACTAATACGGACTCAGAATTTCCATAAAAGATGTCCTATATAGTGTGGTCTGATTATATTTTCAATCATCAAAAGTTACTATTCATTAGGGTTTTGAATAGTTACAAAAATTGGGGTTATTACAGTAGGCCTCATCACAGTGTTACCAAGGAAGATAGGAGAAATATATGTGAAGGAGATAATCTTGGTGTCAAACAACCATTCATTGATCTGGCATCTCCAAATTGACACCTTGATGATTCTCAGGTACACTGAACTTGATGCACTTCTGCCTCTAATTGAGAGTGATGGAATCAATAACAAGGATATCTATCAAGAGCTTCTCAGTAAACAGCCACAAAAGTTGCCTGAAATATGTCTATATCCTAAGACTGTGATTTACCAATCTGGAACCAGACCTATGGACATAAGCCATCTGGAAATTCCTGGAAATTTGAAGATGAACAACAAACGTACAATCATTCATATATTTGAGAGGATATAGAAGAGGCCAATGGCAATGACATCAGAGGAATTAGAAGTGTTGAGGATCTTGAGGGACTTTATCAAAGATGGATATATATCTTCAACATCTTCAAAGAACTAAAGATGGAAAGAATTTCTCTGTTGCAAGTTTTCATGTAAAATACTTGTTCTTGAAATTCATACAGCTATTCTATGATGCATATTTTACGTATGGTAGGCTTGTTAGTGGACTTGAAATTATGCCTAAGATTCTTACTCACAATTTGAGGGAGATTGTTGGGCACAATCACAGGTTTATACCATCATAACAAGCCTACTCAAGTGACATTTTTATTTTACATGATCAAATGGTCTCTACCATTTGATTAGTAATAGGTTCTCACAATACTTGTCTTGTCACTTTCATTATGTAATTACTTATAGACTTCTCAATGATTGTAATGAGCTTAGGAGATTGTCAGTGTAACATTCTGTAAATATTAGTCTGAAATAAACATCTCTGGAAGAAGCTCAATCGAAGATTGATCAGGCAGTAAAATGAAGAACAAGCTTGAATAAGGTTGCAGAAGACACTCCAAGTCATATATAGTGAAGTCTAGAAGAGCTATGTAATGAAGTGGTAAAATGCTATATCGCATAGTTAAAGATGTCGTGAAGTCTACCATATCGCAAAGTCAGCATATAGACTATGTCGTGAAGTCTAAACTCTGTTGTCGAGAAGTCTAAACTCTAATATCGTGAAGTCTAAACTCTGATATACATTGCTATATAGTGAAGTCAAGATAATATCAGAGTTCACGATATTCTCAGCTGGGCAATTCTACTACAAGACAAATAAAGGTATATTTCAGAGTTTAAGGGGAACAATCACTGTAGCAGCTGGCACATGGAGGTGGTACATGGACAGATGTCAAATCTACAGTAAAACTTGGATAGAAAGAAAAGGGGACACACTGCTACGAATACGGGAAGGTACAAACAGAATGGAGAAGGGGCCCTTGCAAGGGGTAAGGTGCCTTCACCGTATTGGCAAGACACAACACACAGGAATTGGGTGTGCACAGCTCTTAATACGTGATATATATTCATTGCACAACCTCCTAGAGAGACATGTAGAGATGGAGAGATATTTTGTATTGTGTTGTTCTTTCCTTTTCTACTCTATAAGAAAACATGAGAATTCATTTTCTTAAGAGAAGCTAAGATAAATCATCACTGGTTTATCATAGGGCTGTAGTAGCGATTTGCATTATTAATATAAAGTAAATTGAAGTTATATCTTTTGTTGCTCATATTGTTTATCCATTCAATCACTTGATATTTTGCTTAAAATTTTGATAACTAGTCATTCACCCCCTCTGTCTAGTTGTTTTGAGAAACTCATTTCTAACATTGTGTTTAATATATAACATTAGAAAATTTTGAATAAAAAATTAAGTCACTTTGATCATAAAAAGTGAAATATGACTAATAAATTGGGGAATAGTGAGTATTAAAAATAATAATAAACAATATTTAAATGAAATACAAAATTATAAAATTAATTATTAATACTATTTTTATAATTATTGGTGATTAGGATACCAGATTGTATATAGTGATTGATTTTTCGAAATAAACATTTATTTTATTACTCATACGACATAATACATTCTTCATTTAGATCATACGATGATGATACATCTTTTGGATGAAGTAATTTTTTAGGAAAGATAATTTTAAACTTTTTTTTGAAAAACAAAGGTGTTAATTCAATAATAAAAAGCCATACGACATCTACACCAATGATCGAGTCGAACAAACAGTAAATTGCAATCGCCTGTTCTCATGAAGCGACAGTTAAAAGATATTTTGAAGAAAATGTATATACAAATACAAGTACCCACTTCATGCATTCTCGTTGAATTACTGGTACCCTCTTCATCATGTGCCAAAGGAACTATCGTTTGAGCTATCGACCAGAACTGCGATTCTATACAAACTTTCATCATTAAATCAAGACCCCCGCTTACAATTAAGAAGCAAAAAACAGACCTCTCACCAAGGAAAGAAAATAATATGAAATTATAAGAAGAAAACCGAAATAAAAGCAAAATGAAAAGCAAATGAAAATCCAAAAAAAAACTTTAGTTCTGACAATCGAAACTATAAGATAGGCAATTAACTCATGAATCCAATAAGCTCCGCTTAAATCGAAGAAGAGAGTAAATTGGAAGCTCGGATGATGGTAGATCTAGAAAAACAAACCAAACTCAATTAAAAGGATATAAATTCTTCCCCGAGGAGGAAGATTATTGAAGGAAACAAAATAAATGAAATGGATTTGGGGGCTTTTCACGGATAAAACCGATAAAAGCCCCGTCGGCTATGGAGTTTAAGAGAGAGGCGAGGGTGAGAGAAAAAGAGAGATCCCTAGTTCAAGATGTGTTTCGGTTTCTATTCGATAATTTTAAACTTAAATGTGCCTAAATATTGAGGTGACGTGATTCATGTTGAGACTTATGTATATAAAATTCATGAAAAGCACTAAAGGCAAAACAAATTGTACTAATTATTAAAATACTCTTCTTGTTACAGCCATAAAAATTTTCATCTTAAAGTGAAAATAAATATTAGTATATCGGCTAAGTGGACTAGACAAGACACTAATATTTTGAACAATTTTTTATACTAACAAAATAATGTTGATATATTAATAATAAATGAATATTTTTCACAATTAAGATAACTTCCTAGAATAAGCAACTTAGAAACCAATGAAACAATTAATATTTAAGTAAAAAAATATTGAAAGCCTGATCAATTAAAGTTCTCACAATAGTCACTTTTTGATATTTTTTAATAGATGTCTGCAGATGGTAATTACAAACATCTGACATATATTTAAACGTTCAACATTTCACTATTATTAGAAAATAGAACGTATAGATATTCTTTGACTTGGTATGTCAGGCAAGAAGGGTGGTATGTTCTCAAGATCTGTAAAGGGATCTCATGGTCCTCCATGTGGTGGATGAATTATACGAGATCATATGGGAACGTTTGTATCTTTACCAAGAGAGTAAAATTTGGTATTTTATGATTGCAACTTATAGAATAATATTTTTTAATCATGATTTTCTTTTCATATTAATTGATTTAGTTATGTATATATTTCTAAATAATTGAAGTTACTACTCTATCCGACCCGATTTATCTGTTCTATTTGATATTTTTGTGTTCAGATTTAGCTAACTTTGAATAAATCTTTTATATAGTATATGATTGAAACAATTAAAAAAATTATGTCATTAGAAAATATTAAATACAAATTGGGTTTAATATATATCATAAGAAATTTTTCAATAAAAAATTATGTCACTTTAATCATAAATAATGATATATGACTAATAAATTGAGGAATAGTGAGTATTGAAATAATAATAATAAACAATATTTAAATGAAATACAAAATTATAAAATAAATTATTAATATTCTTTTTACAATTATTGGTGAATAGAGTACTAGATTATATATAATGATTGATTTGTTAAAATAAACATGTATTTATATTACTCACATAACATAATACATTTTTTCATTTAGACCATCGCGATGATAATATATCTTTTGCACGAAGTAATTTTTTTGGAAATATGATTTTAAAGTTAAACGTGCCTAAATATTGAGTTGATGTGATTATTATAAGGACTTAAATATATGAAATTCATGAAATACACTAAAGATAAAACAAATTATGTTAATTATTAAAATACTCTTCTTGTTACACCTGTAATATTTTTCATCTTAGAGTGAATATAAATATTAGTATATCGGCTAAGTGGATTAGACAAGACACTGATATTTTGAACAATTTTTTATACTAACAAAATAATGTTGACATATTAATAATAAAGAAATATTTTTCATAATCAAGATAACTTCCCGGAATAAACAACTTAGAAATCAATGAAACAACTGATATTTAAAAAAATTGAAAGCATGATCAATTAAAGTTCTCATATTAGTCACCTATTGATATTTTTTAATAGATGTCCGCAGATGGTAAGTTACGAAATCCTGACAGATATTTAAACATTTAAGATTTCCCTATTATTAGAAAATAGAATGTATAGATATTATTTGACTTGACATGTCTGGCTAGAAGGGTGGTATGTTCTCGAGATCTGCAACGGGATCTCATTGTCTTTCATATGATGGAGCAATTATACGAGATCATATAGAAACGTTTGTCTCATTTTTCATGACAAACTTTAGTCAATACAAGATTTTTAGGATAGAAGTATTATCCATAACCAAAGTTCTTGCGCTGGCTGGAAATTTTCAAATTAAGCATTTGGTAGTTCACCTTGATAGTCTGACTTGTGTGCAAATTCTTAAATAAAATGGCAATAACCGAGATGAATGTGCTCATGATCTAAACTCTTGTTGCGATTTGATTAGGAACTCATATTGGATGGTGACGATATATCGTGTATATCGAGAGGGTAGCCGTGCTACATATTGATTGTCAAATGAAGGAGTTTTACGGGATGAAAGGTTTCAAATACTGAAAAGCTCTCCTCTGGAGCTTAGTAGATATTAGTTGGAGATACTAAAGGCATGGTTTGAAAACGATCAGTCCCTCAGTAGAAAGCTCAGTTTAGTTTTATTTTTTTAATTATTTTTGGTGGGTTTCTGCCTACCCGAGATGGATATTTTTTTGTATTATTTTATGGGAACATACTAGCTAATTAATTAATGTATTAACCTTTTGTTTTTAAACACGTAAAAACTAAATTACTTGTACTCATTCAATTACATGCAGATATATTAGTATTTTAATTAAAAATTTTACATACAAATTATACACACCGATTGTCAATCAACTTATATGAGATATACTTGCGATATTACAAAATTTTATTAATAAACAAATAATCGAGAACATTTTACTATGTATTGCACGAAAAAATCTAGAAAATGACTGTGCCTCGCACGGGTTATTATGCTTTTATTATTATATATATAATAGGAGAACATGGAAAAATTTTAAGGGCATTTTGAGCCAATAAACCCACTGTGAAATTACAAATTTACCCTTATATATTACAAAATTACATCTATATGCCACTGCTCTTTTTTAAAAGGAAAAATTATATATAAGTTATGTTTTCGTCGTGGTGAATCGAACCATTAACCACCTCACCTAATTATGTACTTGTAACCAACTGTGCTACTTATTCTTTTGATTTGCAATTAAATTCATATTACATAAAACAGGTTTATCCTTCTATCCTATCCTTCTTATTATTTTAGTTTTTTACTAAAAAAAATTATAATTTATATATTGTTTATAAATCTTTTTATTCTTTATTTTAAAGATTGTTTAAGCTTCTGAGTAAAATTAACCATAATTTATATATTGTTTATAAAACTTTATTCTTGACTTCAAAATATTGTGCATAAATATAATACATCTGATGTTATAAATTTTTAATATTAAATTTTGATTACACGTGATGTATATTCGTCTTTTTTACAATTAAATAAATCTTTCATATATATATAATCAATAGACCATATATGATAAGGACCGTTAGATCTTGATATAGATAGATAAGAACTATTAGATATAATTTAAAAATATATTTTTGATTGTTAGTAGAATATAATCAAATACTAAAAAGTGTATTTTAATAGTTAAAATCAAATATAAATAGGTATTTTAGATTAAATAAAATTCTTAATATAAAAGTCGAAACTCTCACTAATATACCCAATTTTCTATAATTTTTAGTCTCATCATTTATAGTATACTCATCTGCATTAAGTGTTCATAATTGGGCTTACGTGTAAGTTTATCTAACCTAAGCGTTAGTAATTGGCTGGAACGGGGTAAGTAATATATGTTGATAATTTTTTATTTGATATTATAATATTTATTTAAAATTTATATTGAAATTATCTTGACTAATTTTTAGATTAGTTATATATTTGAAATACATACATACATACATACATACATACATACATACATACATACATACATACATACATACATACATTTATACATCCACACTTACAGACATGTGGACATATATACATATATATACATACATGCACACATACACAAATGCATATATCCTTACACACACGTACACAAATAGACATGCACACATACATACATAAACACACACACACACACATACATACATACATACACACATACATACATACATAGTTATATAGTTGTGTTGAAATAGTATATCAACAATTTGATAATACATAGTGTACTAAAACATAAGTTAATTAAAATATAATTTAGAAGTTGACAAATATTTAGATTTTATAAAATATGGTACTTTATAAAATATAATTAACCAAATTATGATTGATCAACATATTACATTTATGAATATTTATAATAATTAAATTAAATATATTAACTTCTAAAATAGAATCTTAGATATTATGTAACAAACAGCACAATAAAAAAAAATAATGGAGTTTAATGTATTATATATGTATATTTATATATATACTTATGAATGAAAAAGAATTAAAGACAATGCTAAATACTACTTCACAAAAAATTAACAAATATTATAATATGTCTCAAAGTATAATATTACATACATGATCAATTTTATATATTACAAAATATAATGTTAGGTATTACGTTAAAAAGACGTGAGTCCACATGTGCTTATGTAATACACGCACAATATGCAAACACAAAATTCAATTTGAAGAATTCATTTTGAGCAATTTGAAACTAAATTAATATTTTAGCAATTAAAAAGAGGGTTTAAGAGTCTATGTACTTTTTGAGATATAATTTTTTTTTGTATGAAAAGAGAGTATTTTTGTAAAAGAAGTATTTGTATATATTATTACAATCAACAAAGGCGGTCCTGACCCAGTGCAGTCGGTGCGCTTGCACTGGGCCCACTAAGGATGAGGGGCCCAAAATTTTTGTTGATGTGTGTTTATTACGTGTATTCTAGGATTCTTGAATATTGAAATAATCTTTAAACTTAAAGGAAAGAAAGAATGAGAATACATAACCCTTAAATCAAGTATGCAAGTGAATCACATTGTAAAAATATGACAGACCCTGCCGACTTCAAGAGATAAATGTATAAATGTCTAGATTGTCTGCTAATCTAATAGGGTTTTGTATTTTAAAATAAAAATGAACTAAATCTAAAAATATGTAAAAATTTTAATTCATTAACTATATATGATATGTATTTGTAATAATTTGATAATATATCCCTTCTTTTTGTGTAAAT
>PHNY01072345.1:0-17702 GCA_003724115.2 Anethum foeniculum
TAATTAAAATGAACGGCTGTGATTAAAACAGGTGACTAAGAGATTAACGGTGTAGATTTGGTTTGTAGTTTGTATTTTAATCCTAGTTTGTATTTGAGCAAAAACCTATATATATATATATATATATATATACACACACGCAGCTGATTGGTTCCATCAATTTTACGAGTTAGTTAGGTAACCTGATTTTTTATATATAAATATTATTTGAATAATTCTGATCAGGAGTGTTGTGAAAGTGATTATTAGGTCATGGCAGCGTCGAATGGAACAGAGTATTATGAGGTGGATATGGAAATGGGAGGAGCTGGAGGTGATCGATTTACGAGGCCTACGAATGCCGAAGAGGTCGAAATAGAAGAAGATGAGCTTCTATGGGCGGCACTTGAGAGATTGCCTTCTCAGAAACGGACTAATTTCGCATTGCTTAAACGTGAGCTTTCGAAAGCTCAAGGTAGAGATATCAGGACCGTGGATGTTAGGAAACTTGATCGGTTTAATCGTGAACTTGTCGTAAAGAATGCATTGTCGACCACGGATCAGGATAATTATCGACTTCTTGCTGGCATTAAACAACGTCTTGATAGGTAATTTGTTGAACTTTTTTTGTAGATTGTCACTGAATGTTGAATTCGATGAAATGAAATTGTTATAGTGCGGGGATTATAATCTTTTAAAAATGAATGTATACTTACTTGACTAGTTTTTATTTTACAGAGCTGGGATAAAGGTACCAAGTGTAGAGGTTAGGTTTCAGGATGTAACGATCAGTGCCAAGGTTCAAATCGGTTCCAGAGCTTTGCCGACTCTAATTAATTATGTTCATGATTTGTCCGAGGTATGCTAAATTTTCTGGTTTTGCATGCTAATCACTTGGTCTTAATTTGGCAGCTATGAAATATTTTTGTTTATCCGCAATATCAAAACTAACCCTAGATAATTAACTTATTTCATATGCTTGTTGATATTTTGCAACAATTTAAACTAAATATAATATCTATCTTGTTGAAAGTTTATTTGGTTTAAACATATTTGTGTACTCAAAGAAAGTACTTTTAAGTTGACCATAAAAAAGTACTTCTATGTGTGGAATAGATGGGCCTAGGCGCTTAGCCTATGTGTGTGCCTGAGACTGATAATATACTGCTCTGGCCTAATGAAGGAATGCAGAAAGCTTTTGTTATTTGTATGCGCGTAAATATCATGTGAATACATTTGATTAATAATAGTGTGCTGGCCTGATCAATGGATGCAGAAAGTCTTCACTGGTTTGAGAATTATTCGTCCAAAAAGACATCCGCTCACTATCCTGAATGATGTCAGTGGTATCATAACACCAGGAAGGTATGCAAGTATCTGATTTTACTTGTGGGATTGGTTATGTTGGATTATTAGTCACTACTGTCAGACTGTGTATTTTAAAAATACTTATAAATGGTAGTTGAATATAAATTTGCACACTCAAATCAGGGAAAATCTTATAGATATAGTAGAATTTCGTTTAGGCTAGCTGATAGCTGCGAAGATGACATTAGTTCTTGAATTGGAGCAATTGATTTCTTTTTCAATCTTATGCTCGATAGTGATACTTAAGACTGATTTCCTTTTCTTTTATTATAATATTGTCATAAAACAAGATAATGCCATTTTAAGACGCATGTTTATTTTTTACATTTTGTCAAGTGCACTCATAATCAAATTTCAATCTCATAAAATTCCATCTAATTTTGGACTAGTAAGTTTTCTTATAGCTACAATGGCTTTTTCACGCTCTTTTATAATTTTTTTATTGATATAAATTTAAAATTTTTGACAAAAGAATGTAAAATTACTTCGGGTGATATGTATCAGACATGCATACACAATGGTAAGATTATTTTTGGTCTATGTAAGAAGCGCCAATGAATAGTTTTTCTACCAAATAGTATATTGGATTTATTTTTTAATAGTTGCAGTTGGTTGTAAAGGAAACAACATCGAGTAAAAAACTAAAAATAAGAGACATCTTCTCACCATGATTTAGTGACTTGCTGAAATGTTATTCTTGTTAGGATGACATTGCTTTTGGGGCCTCCAGGTGCGGGTAAATCCACCTTGCTCTTAGCTCTCGCTGGGAAACTTGATAAGACCTTAAAGGTATTTACATGTATACATTGTAAAAGATATTTTTTTCTCCTGCCTAAAAGCAAACTGTTAATAGCATTACGAGGAACTGGGTAGTTAAATGCTGTCAAAATATTCATACACAATACAAATTTTTGGCAACAAGCTGTGTTTTACCTTTTAAAATTATTCTACGAGGCTATGGTGAGAACGCTCTACGTGAATGCGAGTCATTAAGAGCACTAAGATGACACACAGATAATAGAGAACTGCTATACTATGATGAGAGGAAGAAGGGTTCTAGAATTTTGATTGGCTGGTATAGTACATCATGCTCCTTGCATTTCAGTTATTCGTGAAATAAATCTTGGAAACTTTGAGTTAGTTACAACTGATTTCCTCTAATATACACCATCCAGTTAAATGATTACTACCACGTATCACGGTTGTGTTGTGTTTACTAAAATGTAGCATGTTAATTTTAATATAATTATGAAATTATAAATAATAGTTATAAAATTGTTGTATACATATAATATGATGACCAAACTTAGGAATTATCAGGACTAGATTGTAAACATAACATATTAACATTATGTTTTTAACTAAATTATTAATAATGAACATTCTAATTGATAATCAAATTATTGGATATAGTTGAAACCATTCAATAGGAAGAATGAAGCATAGTTTTTGGATGCTTTGTGGAATCAAACCTTAGTAGCTTCATTCTTTAACATGTGATCTCCTTCTATGCCTATTTCCTTGTTGTTAAGATAGATGACATTTCTGTACCTTATTGTCAAATTACTGTGTTGGTTTCAGAAAACTGGTGATATTACATACAACGGTTGCAAGCTTGATGAGTTCTGCACTCAAAGAACAGCAGCTTATATAAGTCAGACCGATACTCATATTGCAGAGCTAACTGTACGTGAAACATTAGATTTTGCTGCTCGATGTGAGGGTGCAAGTGATGGTTTTGGAGGTTTGTCTATTAGTAGAGCCGCATGGCTCTCTCATTAATTTGTTCTCTTGCGTTTTGTGTAATGTTTAGGTTTATATTCACTCATTTTAAGATTGTAATATGGATTTTTTTTAGAATTGTTTGTGCTGAATGTCATTAAAGTCTTGATGTTTATATAGCAAATTATAGACTATTGAATTGCTCACTTGTGCTGAAAGTCTTGTAAACCTTGATGTTTATATAGTCAACTATAGACTAGTGAAATGCTCTCACATAAATTTATTAAGGCTCTTTGTGTTCTTAATTTGAATTTTTTATTTCCCATTTTGCGTCTAAATCGAAGGCTTCTTTTTTAATGATTCATAATCAATATAATAATCTGCTTTAGCTAGGCCAGTATATGGCTTCCAATCTATGCAATAATCTCCATTCTTGCTTTTTATAATTATTTTCAGGTTATATGGATGAACTCACACGACTAGAGAAGGAAAAGAATATTCGACCTAGTCCTGAAGTAGATGCTTTTATGAAGGTTTCTGTTTGATTTATTTAAACACTGTAAATTTTTCCAGGAAAAAACACTGTAATACCTAACATTGCAAATAATAATATGATTTCTCAGGCCTCATCTGTTGGTGGCAGAACTCACAGTATTTCTACAGATTACGTATTAAAAGTTCTCGGTCTTGATGTGTGTGCGGACACAGTTGTTGGTAGCGATATGCTTAGAGGAGTATCAGGTGGTCAAAGAAAAAGAGTTACCACAGGTCGTTTTCAGTTTATCTATCATCTATTGCGACAAGCTCACACACACAGATATCGATTTATTCCGTGCTTATTCTTTTGCACTTCCTATATATAAGTCTCCTCTGCTTTATAATGTATTTCAGTTATCTCAAGTGTATCTTTCTATCTTGCGTTTTAATCAAAATTAAGAGCATAAATGACACGAATCAATCCTTAGGTGTTCTTTTAGGCTATGTTACTCGGAATCTTCATTTTAACTTCGAGTGCCTGTGTCGGACACTCGACACTCGGACATGGACACTTATTTTAGGCCAAAAATATGTATATTTGCAAAAAGTTACCGAGTCCAATACTTATGCAATTACTGAAAATTCAGCAAAAAATGATGGTTATGGTGTGTCACGAACTCCTACAACTACAAATTTTCAGGGATCTAGTCTAGGAATGTAAAGACCTGGTAAGGAAACTTTTTGACAGAGAATGATAGAAAAGACAGCATGACAGTCAAATGAATTTTATCTTTATACATAAAATACTTTGGTTATTAAATATGTTATATAACAGAAGAATATGGACAACTAGATGTACAATAGAGGATGTATAATAGCCAACTAAATATACAACAGATGATTTAACTATGTTGAAAATAAGACTTTTTTTTATTCCACTTATAAATTTATAATCGGCACAAGAACAGAATGATAAGTCTCATGATATTTACTTCACAAAGTGGTGCAGTGGACACTGCAAATGTTCTGATTTAGATATATTACCAGATATGAGCATTATACAAACTCTGAACCGGCCATGGGTGGTGGTAGTTTCGTTTGAGATATAAGTACATTTTGTAATGTAAAAGGGTTGTTGATGTGTGAATATTATCATCAACACTGAATAGCACATGGACCTATATCCTCGTAGGTATTTGATGAAGTTAAGTTGATTTTATGTATAAAAGTTTGAAAATGTTTAACTTGGCGTTTGATCTTATTATTGAGAAATTTACGTTCAAGTAAAAAGTATGATCTGTAAACTAGTGCTCCAGTTCATCAAGCTAGCAGGTATTCTCCTATGGCTACCACCTGTTTAGAAGGAGCTTCTTGTTACAGTCCTAGATAATATCAAAGCAGTATTATTAGTTTAATTTAAATAATTGAAACAACAATATTACATTTATGTACTTCAAAATAAAGCTATGTGTATGTTTGGTGACGCAGTAATCCACTAAATGTGATAAAAATTGTTATGCTTTTTTAGGTGAAATGGTCGTTGGGCCACGGAAAACTCTTTTTATGGATGAAATATCAACCGGACTTGATAGCTCTACCACATTTCAGATTGTTAAATGCGTACGCAATTTTGTTCATGAAATGGAGGCCACAGTTTTAATGGCACTGCTACAGCCTGCACCTGAGACCTTCGACCTATTCGATGATCTGATTGTGTTATCTGAAGGATACATGGTGTACCAAGGTCCTCGAGCAGAAGTTGTTCAATTCTTTGAGTCGTTAGGTTTTCGTTTGCCTCCACGCAAGGGAGTTGCAGATTTTCTTCAGGAGGTAACTTGTTTGATTTGGTGCATTTTTTTTTAATATCAATTAGCTAACTTTCATTATTTCTAGGTTACCTCAAAAAAGGATCAGGAACAATATTGGGCAGATTCTTCGAAACCATATGTATTTGTGCCTGTTCAGAAAATTGCGGAAGCGTTCAAGAATTCTAAACATGGAAGCGCTTTGAAGTCTACTCTTTCTGTTCCTTACGATAGAACCAACAGTCATCCTTCAGCTCTGGCTAAAACAAGGTTCGCTGTATCAAAACTTGAGCTATTCAAAGCAACCTTGGCAAGAGAAGTTCTACTGGTTAAAAGGCATAGTTTTCTTTATATATTTAGAACATGCCAGGTATTTTTATCTTTCCTATGCGATGAATTTAAGTACGTAAACATTTGACTGATATATAATTCAATTATGAAATAGCATCATTAGACTAGCCGATGTGTGACAATCCCAGTTAGAATTTCATCCTTAAGGTTCAGATCATGAGTACTATGTTGTCAGTATTAATATAAATTCTGTAGGAAAAATCATGAAGAACTTTGCTTGATACACTTTGATTGTCTGCTGTTTCGTGTGATACACATCTTTACCTTCTAGAAAATTTTGAATGTTAAAATTTGAAGGAGTTTAAATCATGTATCAGATTTTTGAGTAATTTTAAGTTCTCATATAAATTGATAATGAGGGTCCTGTCATTGCATAAATATAACTGACTGTAGCTTGTTAAACTCCATTTTGTGGTCAATAGTTTGTAACCTTGTAATTGGTGTTTTGTACTTTTGTAGAAATATGCATGTTATTAGTATAGATTTATTGCCTACATCCATCCAGCACATGCTACTTGCGGATTATATCCTACTTGTTATTTTGTAAAATTTTGAGTGTATTTTTGGGTTTGATGAATCTGTAAATTTACAGGTTGCATTTGTAGGATTTGTAGCATGCACAATCTTTTTGCGAACAAGACTGCATCCTACAGATGTGTCAAATGGAAACCTATATCTCTCTTGTTTGTTCTTTGGTCTAACTCATATGATGTTCAATGGATTTTCTGAGCTATCACTAATGATATTTCGGCTTCCAGTTTTTTACAAACAAAGAGATAATTGTTTTTATCCAGCATGGGCCTGGGCTTTCTCTAGCTGGATACTACGTGTACCTTACTCAGTAGTTGAAGCTGTAGCATGGTCTTGTGTAACATACTACACTGTTGGATTTGCTAATTCACCGGGGAGGTTGGCCCTGTTTACTTGTGTAATGACAAACGATTGTTGAAAGTTTTGCAATACTCATATGCTGCATGTAAATGTTTCAGGTTCTTCCGCTACATGTTTTTACTCTTCGCAATGCATCAAATGGCGTTAGGGCTTTTTCGCTCAATTGCTTCTATATCACGAGATATTATCATAGCCAATACTTTTGGCTCAGCTGGACTATTAATCGTTTTCGTGTTGGGTGGATTTATTGTTCCAAAAGGTGAAGCTTTGCCTTTATTACTTCAAATTGTAGAGAAAAATAATAATTTATTGTGACTCAAGTTTCACCTCTTCTCTTAGGCATGATTAAGCCATGGTGGATCTGGGCATATTGGGTATCACCTTTATCCTATGGGCAAAATGCTATTTCAGTGAACGAATTTACAGCGAAAAGATGGATGGAGGTTTTTGCTTCTTTTTGAAATAGATATATATTACCTGCTTTATATCATTTTACTACTCCAATATGAATGAAGAATCAAAGTTTACTTATTTTATCTACATTTACTGCAAAATAATTAGTGACTGAGACTATGGGATTTGCAGAAACCTGCCGCTGGAAACACTACACTTGGATCATTCATCCTCGATGCACATTCAATACCGAATGATAAAAATTGGTACTGGCTAGGAGTTTGTGTCTTACTACTGTATGCTATTTTTTTTAATATAGTAGTGACTCTGGCGTTGACATACCTCAACCGTAAGTCTTCATGTCCATAATGTATTTTGTTTGAGTAGTTAAAAGAATCCAATCATTTGTTTAAGCAACTATGTACCTAAATCCCAAAAAATCTCATGTCTCCTGCAGCTATCAGGAAAGCACAGACAATAATTCCTCTTGATGCTGAAGCAGAGAATTCAGCTGCAACCGATGGTTAGTCATTCTTGAATTGTGTAACTTCTAGTTTCTCTGTTTAAAACCTAAAAAGCACAGGTCCTCTTCCTAGGCTTTGACGAGAAGTTAGACATGCTGGGCACCTCTATTTCTTGTACGCTGTCTAGAAAGTCCATTAACTTCTAGTTATCCAACACTTAACTATGTGCTTCTATATCTGACACCCCCGCCTAGTAGTTTCACATCGGAATGTCACCAGAAATTGCTGGTCTCAGCTGTGTTGGTTTTTCTTAATATAATCTTCATTCATTGGATTCAAATTCCACCTCAATTGTTTGCCTGATGTGTTAATATGTGGGCCTTTTTATATATTAAATCGTAGAGGAATTAGATTCTAGTGACCAACTCTCATTTTCTAACCGACATTATGTCCAAATTCATAGTAGGTACCTTTTATAATTTTTTATGCTTCAGAGAGTTGTTTCACTATTGCATGGACAAAGATAGCTAAATAGTAAATTAGAAAAATAGGTTATATACTAAAAGTGTATACAAAGTCCTATGCCCCCCCCAACGTGTATCTATTTTTGGTGAAAATGCCATGCGTCATTTGACACTTTATCTGTTTCTCATTCGCGTTTCTTAGTTTCTTACAATTTTAATCACATCAAAGGTTGCTGAATTTGCAGCGGCCAGCCAAACAACAAATGCAAACACTGATAAAAAGAAAGGAATGATTCTTCCATTTCAACCGTTAACAATGACTTTCCATAATGTTGATTACTATGTAGATATGCCCAAGGTAAGAATTTTAGACTCTTTTCTTCATTTATAATTGGTCTTTGGGCAAACTGATTTTGTTTTGACTGCTTTTTCCAGGAAATGCAATCAAAAGGTATTCCAGAAAAGAGATTGCAACTGTTGTCAAAAGTTAGTGGGGTATTTTCACCGGGAGTCCTTACTGCATTAGTTGGGTCAAGTGGGGCGGGAAAGACTACTTTGATGGATGTGCTTGCTGGTAGGAAGACTGGAGGATACATAGAAGGGGACATTAGGATATCTGGTCACCCCAAAAAACAACGTACTTTTGCAAGAGTTTCAGGATATGTTGAACAAAATGACATACACTCGCCTCAGGTGACAGTTTTTGAGTCACTATGGTTCTCTGCTAATCTCCGCCTTCCAAAGGAAGTGACCAAAGAGAAAAGACTTGTAAGTCGTTTTTAGTACCTTTTAAGAGTTAATTTCGCTTGTTCTTTCTTTTTTATTGTATAATTAAATTAGTTGTTTAAATTATCCTACAGGAGTTTGTTGAAGAGGTAATGTCTCTTGTTGAGCTTGATAGCCTACGAAATGCTTTGGTGGGGCTTCCAGGAAGTAGTGGTTTATCTACAGAGCAAAGAAAACGATTAACTATTGCTGTGGAACTTGTCGCAAATCCTTCTATAATTTTTATGGATGAACCCACATCTGGGCTGGATGCACGGGCAGCGGCAATTGTAATGCGAACTGTTCGTAATACTGTTGATACTGGACGAACCGTGGTCTGTACCATACATCAACCGAGTATTGAAATATTTGAAGCATTTGATGAGGTTATTCAACATATTTTTTTTATCTTTATATGAATTTTTTCTTGGTAAATGAAAGTAAAAAAAGTAGTTTGTAGTAAATAAATTGTTTCTTTTTTCCTCAATATAATGATATCAATGCAGTTACTCCTTATGAAACGTGGAGGGCGAGTAATCTACGGGGGAAAGCTTGGGGAGAAGTCACAGACCATGATTAATTATTTTCAGGTAAAACGTCATTTAACTGTAAGTGTAATGTACGTAATACAAGTAATGCTCAGGTTCCGTATACTGTAAGAGAAATCATTAATTTAATAAGTATGTATGTTCTCAATGGAATCAATTTATAAGTTGATAAAAATACAGTTTTAAAAGTTGGCATTTGCTAGTAAAATTGAACTTTAGTTGCCAATACAGCCATGAGTTTCGACATCATTTCCCTGTAGAATGTAGTCTATTGACTTAGTTGATTAAGCAACATATTTGTAACTAATTTAGTTTTCCCAGTTTGCTTGGATTCATATTTACTAAATTTTAGTGTGTGAATTTGTTGTTATATGATTGTGAGAATGCATGTCATGACTGAAAGTTCTTTGGTGTCCTCTATTGTATCATACAATACATTTACATTTGTATATTCAAGAAATTCTTATCTTACTTTTTCTGTGAAGGGAATAAATGATATTTCTCCAATTCCTGATGGATATAATCCAGCAACATGGATGCTTGAGGTTAGTACTCCTGCTGCTGAAGAAAGACTTGGTATAGACTTTGCAGAGACCTACAGATCTTCTGATCAGTTTAGGTAAGCTTCAAGATCCTTAGTTTATAAGTAAAAAAGTTTCTAATATCTTTTATCCTAGTCTTATTTAAACATTATTATATCCTTGTTGATCTCTCTATTTTCAAATAAAATCCAGAGAGGTTGAAGCTTCAATTAAGCAGTTCAGCATTCCACCAGAAGGCTCAGGACCCCTTCATTTTGATTCCACTTATTCACAAAATATGATTTCCCAATTTAAGATATGCCTTTGGAAGCAAAATCTTGTCTATTTTAGAAGTCCAAACTATAATGCTGTGAGGATACTTTTTACTATAGGGAGTGCACTGATTATAGGCTCAGTATTCTGGGACAGAGGATCGAAAAGGTATTTCCTTTTCTGCTGAACTTTTACTGAGAACTTTGAATTTATCATCTCATTTAGCAATAAATATTGATCACAAATTTTGTCATTATATCGCTTCTATGTTGTATAAGTTGCTGCCTTACTTCTGCTTCAAGAGTAAACATTAGACCATTTTTGCAATGATTGCATATGAAACTACTCTAATGTCTATTAATTTTAATTAATGGATGGGATCATTTGAAAGGACCAGTCGTAAAGTCGTAAATGATAAATATATTAGAAGTTTGAAGACTATCTACCATATTAGGAAAATTTCTTCCAAAAAGAGATGTGAAATTGAGTGTGTAAGTAATACCTTTTGCGCTACTATAATAGTGACTGACAGGGATGGATTATAAAGCCTAAACCTTTACAGTGGATATAGATCAATATAAGAGGCAGTCTTTCTTATTGAGGAGGATGTTTAGGGGGCTCGTGCTGACCGCTCCTGATTAATTATGTGGACATATAATTGCGGACTTGTAAATATGGTGTAAAAAATTTCCTCTTGCTTAAGTCAGTAGATAGTGGATTTCTCAGCCAAGCTATTTTTGATAACTGTAGCTATTTTAGATGGTTTTCCTGTATTTATATCTAATATAAATACAGGAAAACCATCTAAAATGAATAACTCAACTGATTACAAGTTCCAGTCACAAATCTAAAATTTTCTAGCCCCTCTATTGTGATAATTCGTATTTCTTTGGATATAGAAGTGTTAAATCCCTGGTCCCTATGTTTGCATTAAGAGATATTTCCGATTAAATGCATGTTTGTGTATACTTCATTAATTTGAAAATATTTTGACGATTCTAGTTTGTGATTTGCTCTTATAATAACTTTTACATCATCCACCATTTTCTAAGTTGTCTTTAATTGATCCTCGAGATTCCTGCCTTGTTGCACTTATGAAAAATGTTTATTTATAAGTAATTTCTTGGGTGAAAGTGGTGACATACATGAATATCTGTAAATCTTTTGAACATCTAAGAAACTGTGTGATATATGTATTTAGTTGCTAAAAATACAATTTCAATCATTTTAGATCAAAAATAATGTAAACCCCTCTTTTGTCGTAAACTCTCAATTGTGATATGTTTGCAGGATGCCAAAATATCATTATAGACCGGTTCTAATATTATAAGCAATTAGTTAGACTTACTTTAGGAAAGACATTATATGCAAATAGTTGGACTTGCTGCAGTAGCTGTTAGGGTATTATCACAACTATCGATGGTAAAATCAGGAAAATGTTAGATATGATAGTGCAAATGCCATGATAACTTATTATTTGGTGAAATTTGTGAGGGTGTGAAGTTAACTATTTGCTGAAAATTATGACCTACGCTATATCTCTAATGTCTGGTGGGAAATTCTTGGCTGCAATCACTTACTATTTAAGTAGGTAGTTTCTAGTAGTTGAAATAATTCTGGATATCTCCTTAATTTTTCATATTCCAACAGACCTTGATTATTTGAAATCCAGGATTGCACGATGTAACAGTAAGTTTTAGATTTTTCCATTTTTCTTAAAATCAAATAATGGCGGTGTCAAGAGTTTTAATGATATTCTAAGCAATTACAGTATGTGGACCTTGTGCTGAATACAGAGTTGGCATCCTTTGCTTTCATCTTTTTATTGTTCTTTCATTTTTTGGACTAAACGATATTACATCATTACATGTGTTAGATAGATCACAGACCTCGCCCGAAACACACATCTTCGTACTTATCTCGACATGTATGCTGTACTTGAAACAATCAGTGGATACTCTGCTATAAATTATATGTTTACTCTTTTAAGGATGGGTTTAGACATAGTTTACGGTCTCGAGAACTTATTAATGCTCTTATCAAGTGCATTGGTGGCACCTCCAAAACCACTTCTCTTAGATTTTTTTTCAGAATGGGGTCTCAATTACAAAGAAACTTTTCGAAAGATGATTTTATCTATATGCTTTTCCTTTTTAAGAACATTTTTATGTATATTTTGGCACAGCAAAATCAAAAGAAAACAGAAATGCTCACTTCTTTTATTTGTTCTGGCAGGGGAACCACTCAAGAGGTAACAGTTGTCATGGGTGCTCTTTATGCATCATCCATCTTTCTTGGAGTGAATAATGCATCGTCAGTACAACCTATAGTTTCAATTGAAAGAACAGTGTTTTACAGAGAGAAGGCAGCCGGAATGTATTCTCCAATTCCTTACGCAATTGCTCAGGTTTGTGCTATGTTTGAATAGAAAAAAAAATACACAACTCTTTTCTCAGCTGCATGAAATATAATATAACCTACATTACTAAACTTATGCATCTCAAAATTAAATATCCAGCCAAAACTTCATGGATACTCGAAGCTTTATTTATAACATGCCATTTCTGCTTCCATTCTTGTCATCTTTAAAAAAATGGAAATTTATAAAGTAAATGAGAACAATTTATTAAATCTCATACAGCTCTTTGAATAAACCTTGGGCTCAAAATGGATTTTAGAGTTATGTTCGAATGCAGATAAATTGTTAACTTTATCTATCTTACAGGGACTGGTGGAGATCCCATACATTTTCCTGCAAACAATATTGTACGCAGTCATCACATATTTCATGGTTCACTTTGAGAGGACAGCCAGTATGATTCTAAGTTCTCTTTTCTTTTTTCTCTTAAATGTCTCTGCATATTTAGGTTCTCATTAATGGTAACATCCCTGTTGATCTTAAATTTAATGCAAGGGGTTCCCTTCTATATTTGTGAAAGAATGGTATAGATTGAGATCCTAGATTTTAATGTGTTTGTTAGTTAAACTTTCATATTAATCATATATTAAACACTAACAAGTATGCAAATTACATATTATTACTGGAATAGCACATTTCTCTTGGTGGATGGTAGTATTCTGTTCTCTGATATTCTATATCTGGTGTAACTTTATCATGGTAATCTCCTCTGTGCAAGCTAAATAAAATTATCTTTTGTTTCGTTGAATATTCTTTGTTGAATAAAGTAAATCACACGTTTAACTGACAAATAGCAAATAGGACAAAGATTTGTTAAGAACTTGATCAGGAACAAAACATATATGGCACAATAATGTTTAGTCTATACTGTTTTTGAGATTGCTTCTTGTTGACTGTAGCAATCTCATATAGCAAAGTGTTTTTGGATTGAACTTTGGGTCTCATTATTCTTCAATGTTGATTATGTGATCAAATTATTGATGTAATTGATGGTTCATTATTTTTACCAGGCCAAATGTTGTAGAAATATTATGATGTCTTGATGTGTAATTGACATTGTTTATTCAGTATATTTTTTGAATTTTTGATAAACACAATTACAGTAGTAGTAAACTTAAGTTTTTTCTGACGCAGGAAAATTTTTTCTGTACTTTGTATTCATGTTCCTAACCTTCATGTACTTCACCTTTTACGGCATGATGGCTGTTGGTCTCACGCCATCCCAACATTTGGCAGCTGTCATTTCGTCTGCCTTCTACTCACTATGGAATCTCCTCTCTGGTTTCCTCATTCCGAAGCCTGTAAGTGTTTTCCTTCTTGTAGAGTTGAGACTTTCACTAACCTTTTTAACTATCACTTATTTCTTATTTAAATTTTACTGATTAAATACATCTTATCTTTTTAAAGAATATCCCTGGATGGTGGATATGGTTCTACTATATATGCCCAATTGCATGGACTTTACGAGGTATTATTACCTCTCAGCTTGGTGACGTTGAAACAGTTCTCGTTGGACCCGGATATGAGGGCACTGTCAAAGAGTACTTGAATAGTAGCCTAGGCTATAGCTCAGATATGCTTGGCGTCTCAGCTGTAGTGCTTATAGGATTCAGTGTCCTGTTCTTTTCTGCCTTTGCCTTCTCTGTCAAAGTCCTAAATTTCCAAAAACGATAAGATGAGTTTCAAAAGATTTCAGAAGAAGCATGTAAAAAACTGAGTATGGTGCCAAGGCTGGAAGCTGAATCATCAAGACATTATACTGGAAATTATCTCCTAGGGAGACATTGCGCATAAGGGAGCATATCATTTGATTCTTATGGGGGAGAACACAGGAGTATGTTGAAGCTCTGGGCATCAAGTTGTCAAATTATTCAAGTCCAAAGTTTTAGATGGTGCCATACACTTTTTCCTTTTCTGTTTTGTAATATCTAGTTGACCTAACCAGTTTACGTCATCTGATATGTTCTTAGCCAGAAAAAAACAGTACATTATTGATTCATTGTACTGCAGAAACCGCAACCAAAACAACTGATTCCGTTTACTATTGTAGTACATACTTTTTCCCCTGAAATAGAACCTATACAGACAAATTCGCCTTACTGTTTTCCGAAGACATATTGCAGTACCAATTATTGTTTTAGAAGAATGGGTCATAGGCATATTTTATATATTCTGTAGATTGATTTAGTCTTTTTACTCACCAGCGAGTCATGGAATTCTTGTGAAATTTGTTGGTAGAAGGAAGGGCAACTTTGTTCTTTTAACAAAAGAACTCGTCGTCGGCCACCATTTTCAAAGACAAGATGAGTGAAACAAGGGGACAATAATTTGTAAACTAGGCATACTGCTTGATAAACTAAGTAGCCAAGTCTTCACATATTGGAACTAACAAAGATTAATCAATCAATCAAAAAAATATTACACATTTGACTTGTTTTTTTCATGTTACAGCTAGAATTAGTTTATGGTGCACCACATTCTCTTTCAAATAAATAATTTATATTTACATTTTTCAGGGAATTAATTTGTCTTTTCTCATATCATCCACCCAGTAGAGTATTGAATCTAAGGTTTCATACATGGCCGTGAGACCAAGTCTGTCGGCCTTGTCGCGTGTGGCGAGCATCTTAGTTGGGCAACGAAACAAATGATCAAGAAACTGGAAGTTTGCCAAATCCTCCATCTGTGTCCCAACTAATCCTTCCTTTGCAACTATTTCCTTCCAAACTGATCCCTTATCAGCCATGAATTTTGAGAACATGAAATCCTCTGAAAACATGTCTGCTGGCACCACTGCTCCAAACTTGAGCCCGATTTTTCTCCAGATTTGCTTCCACGTGAAGCGAGGTCCATTAATGGCATTAAATGCATGGCCATCAGTTGACAGTAATGCATCATTTGTTGCGGACCATATCTGTTGTTCAGCCACTAACCGAACATCTGAGCCATCAATGCACATCTCTTCCCAGCACTCCCTTGACCCCCCAAACATAAAAGGAAGATTTAAATGCTTACAGATTGTCCCATAAACACACAAACTGCCCATGAAGTTGTACAATGCTCTCTGTGAATTCCCGAGTATCAATCCAGGTCGATGAACTGACCAGGCAACTTTACCTCCTAGTCTCTCCTTGAGCAAGTCCTCAAGTGTATAGTAAAAATTATTTTCAGTACTCAACCTCGGACATTCTTCGTGGTAGTAACGAACCTCATTGACATCAGAAGGCCTTTGTAACGATATGTAATGCTTTACCCCAGTCTGCAGAGAGAAATGTCTCAATGCCTTGGCTGTTGGCAGGAGAGCATTCAATGCATTAGACATCATAGCTTTGTTTTGTTCACAACACTCTCTGCTATCTAAAGGAAACTCGCTTGCCCAAGTGATCCAGAAAATATGAGTCACGTCTTGTAAAAACGACAACTTTTTCCGAGTTTCTGCAGGCTGAAGAAGGTCACAGCTGATGAAATGGTAGTTTGAATCTTTGATGTTGATCACATTTGCTTTTCGGGCAACACCGTAGACCTTCCAGGTACCCCTGGAGAGTAGCCTCTTGGCTAGTTCCTTCCCTACCAGCCCCGTTGATCCGAAGATCACAGCGACATTTTTATGAGGGGCTGCCAAATCTTTAATGGCCATGTATATATTTCAGTACTGAAGAAACTATGGTTTGCTCAGTTTTGAATCTGATCTATACCATGGAGAAGCAGGGTTTATATAGAGAGGCAATGTGGTCAAAACCAGTATTTTAGGGGCTGTCACCTAATTAAAATAATATGCAATCAACATCCAATTTTCTAGGAACACTTGAATATGATATGCTTTTAAAAATACAGGTTTGTTTATCTTAATAATATGTGGTTGGTTTATACATGAAGGACGTATGGATCCCACTTGGGTGAGTGCAGATCATTGCCGTGTTGAAAGGCCCGCTCAACGGAGGATGCTGACACAACCCGTAACGTTTATTAGCAAGTGGAGTATCGGATTATTACTTCTCAAGTTTCCTCCAACCTAATAAAAACTTGGGCAATTCTTGTTACCAAGCTCACCACCATACTTAAGTTCATGTTAAATTTGTGTAAATTTCGATTTTTCATAATTTTTACAAAGTTTTCACAAATCTCGATAGTTCAAATGAGAGTAAAAGTTTCCGGATTTCAACTAAAATTTGACTTGAGCAATTCTTGTTACCAAGCTCACCGCCATACTTTAGTTCTGCATGTTAAATTTGTGTAAGTTTCGATTTCCATAATTTTTACAAAGTTTTCATAAATCTCAATAGTTTTAACAGAGAGTAAAAGTTTCCGGATTTCAACTAAAAATTGTGTAACAGAGCTTCCAAGATGCATGCATAAGAAGGCTATAAGCTGGGGAGCACTATAATGACATCCTAACTACTTGGTGAATATATAGTACTTAAGTTGCATGCAGTTTGTAGAGGTGTTTGGTCAGATGAATCGGTGGAGGTGATTATAGATTATGAATCGGTGTTCCAATTAATTACCAAATACACGTAAATATAGGTGCCAACTAAATGATCCCTCCTATACATTTCCTTGTCAAGTAGTAGCAGATGAAGCATGTTCATTATTATGACTCACAACTCAGAATTCAATTCTTCAAAGTCCAAACTATGTCGTTTAGTACGCACGACGCTACCCCCTGAATACTCAGAATTTTATTACACAAGTAGCAAGTTATCTCTCTGGCATGTATGTATTTTTTAATATAAACAAGAAATAGGTACGAAGCAACCGTTTCACTATTTTATTATCACATGGATATGCTGCTCTAGGTACCATTTTTAATAGAGTAAATTATTGATTTTTTCAGTAGTACGTGGTGTTTCCTGTATTTTAAACACCATTTTTCAAAATTTTCTGGAATTTCTTGGCGAAAAATTCTGGTAGACATTTCTAGAATGACCTTAAGTGTGATCTTGGAAAAGGAATCAATGTTGAAATTGTTCAAAGTATTACCCTGCAGCAAGGGTTCAGGGGTGAAGTTAACCTTTTATCATGATATATACTCCCTCTGTCCATTTCAATTCTTATCATTTTCTATTTTGGGATGTCCTATCCAATTCTTTGCATTTCAAAACTTTCTTAAGTAAAATTTTAATAATTTAAAAATTTTAATAGACCCACTTCTTCCCACTAACTTTCACTATTTTTCTAATCAATTACTTAAATATTAATAGGTCCCACCACTTTACCCACTTTTCTAACACTTTCTAATACTTTACTCTTATTTCTTGGTCT